>JAKWJA010002075.1:0-52500 GCA_027704765.1 Solanum habrochaites
CTCTTGTTGATTGCGCTTTCGCAAGGGGGAGGGAGGGTATCGGTCGGTAAGTGGTTTTCTGATTGGTGTGTGAGGAGTGAGAAACACGAGAAGAGTGTACTAAGCGCGGCGGGGGCAGAGCATTGAGAGTTCGCCCCCGCTGGCGGAAAGGGCACACGACACAAAGAGAAACACGTGCGACAAGCTGATGAATTTATGGTTAGTGGAACAGTGCGGCAACGTGTAGCAGCAGCAGAGGCCACAGTGCACGAACATTGGCAAGAGTCTTGACAAACATCACGAGTTGAGCTTGTATAAAAAGAAGGCTGATGAACTAAATAAAGGGTTAGAGGATCGGAGTGTCACGTTCCGACACCAGGGTTAGTAATAGAGGTCGGGTGTACGTTCCGACACCAGGATAGAATGAGGATCGGAGTGCCACGTTCCGGCACCAGGAGAGAATATGGATAGGGTGTCACGTTCCGACACCAGGATAGAATGAGGATCGGAGTGCCAGCTTCCGCACCAGGATAGAATATGATGGGTGTTCACGTTCCACACCAGGATTAAAATGAGGATCGGAGTGCCCTTCCGGACACCAGGATAGAATATGGGATCGGGTGTTAATTCCGACACCAGGATAGTATGATGAGGATCGGAGAGTGTCACGTTCCGACACCAGGATAGAATGAGGATCAAGTGCCACGTTTCCTGCACCAGGATAGAATATGGATCGCGGTGTCACGTTCCGTACACCCAGGATAGTATGATGAGGATCGGAGGTGTCACGTTCCGACACCAGGATAGAAAGATAATGAATCTTGAATATTGTTATATACTCAATCTAAAGAAGATGTTTCCAAAAGAGATGGTATAGAGGCTTGAGTCCTCATGATTGAACTTGGCATATTTATTAATGATTACAGTACTTGTTTTTTGCTACTGTTGAGTATTATAGTTGATTTTTGAATATTATCTGAGCTATACTGTTTTCTATTTTGAGTTGGCGACTGTGTACCCACTCAGTACTTGTGTTTTGTACTGACCCTATTTGTATGTTTCTTTCTTTGTTATTTGGGAGTGCAGCACAAACACCCCTCGTCTTCACTACCCGCAACACATAGCCGTCCCCCCCACATCAAGTCACTCAGGATACTCGGGTGAGCTAACGCTTCTAACTTGGACTGGATCATCTTCTTCATGTCTTGATGCCTTGAGAGTTATCGGCATGGACTAGCTTTTTATTTATTTAAGCTCGTTAGATACTCTTAGATTAGTAATTTGAGGATAGAGGTTCTTGTGGTATGACTTCCAGATTTTAGGAATAAAAGTCTTGAGTTTTAGAGTATTAATCGATTTTTCATTTATGAGTTTAGTCTTCCGCATTATATTTGCGATTTATGGTCGTTAAAGTTGGGAATTGGATGGTTGGTTCGCTCATATAGTAGGATAAGTGTGGGTGGCCCAGTCGCGGCCCGTTTTGGGTCATGACAAACTTGGATCAGACATTAGGTTTGTTGGTCTGCATCCCACAAGGAAACGAGTCTAGTAGGTCTTAAAGGGAGCCAAAAATCCGGTGACTACGTAAGAAGATCAAATACTACCAACCCCACCACACCAAACACAAATCAACGCCACCAAACAAAAAATACTGGTAAACTCCTCCATTTTGGATCAACTTTCATTTATGAAATTAACAGTAACAATCCGAACTACACAAGAATAAATTAGCCAATAAACAAATTAACATAACCCCATAAAAAAAGGAAAAGTAACAACCAATACCAAATAAATTATAATATACTTGGTAGGCTAAAAAAACAAAAACGGTAGGGGGACGCCTTATTTACTTTTCTTTTAGAGGCTATAAGGGACTTTAGGAAAATTCCATTCTTTCTTTCTTTTGGGCTATACTTGAATCCCCTGGTTTTAGGTGCTACAAATTGGTATTCTGACAATCTTCAATCTATTTCGCAGATGGTTAGAACTAGTAGCAAAGACTGCGCCAACACCAGCACCGGAAGGGAGGGGCGTCTGAGCCAAACACTGGGGCTGTAGCTCGAAAAGGAGTCGGACAAGATGGCGTTGAAGGAGTCGGGGGAGGACGGACCTCTAGAGGAAGAGGCACGAAGCACCTAGCCATCTGGCCACTAGGGCAGTGACTCCTCAACGACGAGGAGTAGTGAGTAGTGAGGGGGTGAGGAAGGGGAAAGAATAGGCCAGAAGAGGAATGCCACCCAAATACCCCAGAAATGATCAATCAGGTTCTTGCTTAAATTAGTGGGTTATCCGATCCGGGCCAGAAGACGCCTCCATGTTTTCTGCACCAACACTCCGGTTCCGGAGGTACAAATGACAAAGGGGAGGGGGGCTTTATCTAGGCTCCCCCATGGATTGCCTCATTGGAAATAGGCACGTTTCCTCGTTTGAACCACAGGTCCTATACTGACAAATGATTACAACATGAACTTTTCAGTCAAGTCTTGGAAATTGAAACCTCCAGTCTTCAAGGGTGCCTGAATCTGGGTATGCCTATGATTTTCTGGTTGACTGTCATGAGCTACTACACAAAATGAGGTATAGAGAACGGTTGTGTGAGTTTGTGACTTATCAGTTTCAAGGGAACGCAAAAATGTGGTGGCGGGTTCACATGTTGAGTGTCAACCAACAGAGGCACACATCTAGGACTTGGGCATCATTATTCTAGCTTGTTTATGGGGCAACTCTATCCCCCGGACTTGAGGATAGGAAAGAGATGAGTTCTTGAGCTAGAGCAAGGTTAGGATGTCGGTTACTGCATATTGAGGCTAAGTTTTCAGCGCATTATCCAGGTATTCACCCAACTATGTTTCAGTCCACAGAGCGGGTTCGCCGTTTTTGTGAAGGGGTGAGAGTCAGAATTGCGGATGTCAGCCTTACAGGTAGCGGTATCGGAGACAAAATCTGTCAAGAATGGAGACTTCGTGATGAGAGGTGGAAGGTTGTGAAACCTAGATGATTCACCATGTGCATCGGACTCAAAAAGGTTCGAAAGAGGGAGGTGAGTTTAATGGTTCATTACTCTTAGAGGAACAGGGTTCAAGAGGTTAACTCGGCTCCGAACAATTCAGTCCTTACACTACAGACTGTAGGTGGGGAGGTCCCCGCAGACCAGTCAAACACTTCTCTGTTGAGACCTTACTTGACATCCAGAAAGTGTTATGGATGTGGGGGGAAGGGGCATTCAAGAGGTTATTGTCCAAAACAGCGCTACAGGCATCAAATAGTTAGAGGTAGAGGTGGTCATGTCGAGGCGTTATTCTGGAGAACGCGGTGGTTGAGGTGGAATTGTGGCACCAAAAACGGCCGGGTTTGGGAACGGTGCAAAATGGAGCACTACAAACACAACATGGTAGGGGCAACGGGCAGACAGGTGATAGGCGCCCATTGTTATGCTTTCCCTGGTGACGGGGTTCTGCTGTCTGACGCGAGGAGACATTGATGTTGTTATTCACCATGTAATATTTTGGTTTGTGATGCAGGCTTCCGATTTTTGATCATGGATCCACATCTTTCATATGTATCTCTTCATTTGATACTGGTAATTTACAATTGGGATTGCTTGACATGCATTTCGTGTTTACTCGGTGGGTTGAGTTGTGATCGTTGAAAAAGGTGTATAGTCTTGTCTTGTGACTTTTGGGGGGGAGAAATACTCATGATAGACTAGGTTATCTTAGAAATGGTTGGACTCGAGTCATTCTGGTATGACTTGCTTTCTCCAAATTTTCTATCTTAGATTTGTAATGCTAAAACTGTGACGTTAGCCAAGCTGGACAGATCCGTTGTAAATATGGACAGGGTGATACACTTCCAATCCGGTTGTATCATCTCCTTCTCGTGACTAAGAGAATGGTTAGTAAGAGACTTGTTAGGTTTCTTGGAGCACCTCGGGATGTACTACCCAAGTCCTTCAATTAAGTCGTTTCGATAGTCCGCGAGGTTTTAGATGTGTTTCCTGCGACCTTCCTGGTTATGCCACCCGGATAGAGATATTGATTCTGCATCATCTGAACAAAGTACTCGCCAAATTTTCTATACCCCCTTATAGAATGGGCTCTCCGCTGAGTTAAGCGAGTTAAAGCCCAACTTCAAGAGTTGTGAGTAAAGGTTCATTGACCAAGTGCATTCCCTTGGGGTGCTCCGGTTTTGTTGTGAAGAAGAGAAAGAAAGATGGAGTCTATCGGAGTGATAGATTACGGCAACTAAATAAAGTAACTGTTAGAAAAGGTATCCTCTCCTCGCATTGATGTCTTTGTTTGATCAGTACAAGGTGTTGGGTTTCTCTAAGATTGACTGGAGGCTTGGTTATCATCAATTGAAAAAGGGCCAGCAGATGTTGCCAAAGGACTGCTTTTCGAACCAGGTATGGGCATTATGGAATTCTTGGTAATGTCCTTTGGACTATACGAATGCCCCTGTGCTTTCATGAGGCTTGAATAGGATTTTTAAGCCATATTGGATCTCTTGTGATCGTATTTATTGAGGCATATACTGATGATAATCCAAGAGTAAGAAGGAACATGAGGGGGATTTTGGAGATTTGTGTTGGAAATTGTTGAGGGAGAGAAAATCTTTATGCAAATTTTCCAAGTGTGAGTTTTGGCTAGATTCGTGTCCTCTTGGGGCGGACGTAGTTTCAAGGATGGGAAGTGATGGTGGATTTCTATAAGATTCTAAGTAGTGAAGAATTGGGTAAGACTCCTAAAGTTGTCAGGTCAGAAATAAGAAGCTTTGTTGGTTTAGCCGTTACTTACCGTCGATTTGGTCAGGGATTCTCCTCTATTGTTCCCAATTGGGACGAATTGACTAAGCAGAATGTTCCATTTGTATGGTCGGGATGAATGTGAGGAAAGCTTTCAGAAACTCAGGACATTGCTGACTACCGCCCAACTATCCTTAACCTTGCCAGTAAGAGGGGTAAGAACTTATTGTGTATTAGGCTTGTGCCCCATTCTGGTTGGGGAGTTGCATGAATAATGCAAGGAAGAAAAGAATTGCTATGCTTCGAGACAATTAATTTTAAAGGTGCAGTGAACGTAAGTATCCGACCCATGATTTAGAGTTGGCTGCGGTGGTGTTTTGGCATTAAAAGCAATTGGAGACACTATCCTATATGGGTTAAGTGTGATGAGTCTTACAGATTGTTCATGTAGTTTACAGTATGTTCTTTACTCATAGAGACCAAAGACACTTGATTTGAGACCGAGGAGGGGGATGAACTACATGAAGGATTATGATGTTACCATTTGGATCACCCGGGGAAAGGGCTAATGTATGTAGGAGATGCTTTTAAGTAGAAATAGAATAAAGCAGGGAGATGGGTAGTTTAAAGCCCACTTACAAGTTCAGACAACCCATGGCTAGAGAGGTTTAGAATTGGCTAATGGACTTTAGGAGGTTAGAAGTAAATGAGAAGGGAGGATTGTTGGCCAGTGTGGAGGCGAGATCTTCTTTCTGACCAGATCAAGGGGAAAACAGTTGACGATGAGAAACTAAGCCGAAATTCGGGATAGTGTTTGCGAGGAGAGCTAAGAAGCGATAATGGATGAGGAAAGGTGTGTTGGAATTAAGGGCGGTATGTGTAACCCGTGTTGATTAGTTTGATCCATTATCTTTACAGGAGGCTCATAGTTCCGGATTATTCTATACATCCTGGTGCAACCAGATGTAACGTTGACCTAAGACAACACTTTTGGTTGGAGTAGAATGAAGCGCGACATTGTTGAGTTTGTTGCCCAAATGCTCCAAATTGTCAGCAAGTAGAGTTAAAGTATGAACACCAAGAGGCCCGGATGAACACTTCAGGCGAAGAGGCCCATTCCTGAATGGGAAGTGGGAGCGAAATGCAATGGACTTGTGGTTGGTCTTCCAAATACATTGGGTAAGTTTGATTTCTATTTGGGTGAATTGTGGACAGATGTAACTAAGTCATGCTAATTCTATTCCGGTTAAGGTGTGGACTTAAATGCAGAGAAGTGAGCCAGATCTACATCTCAGGAAATGTTCGGTTGCAGAGAGTACCCACTTTCCATCATATCAGATAGAGGTAACGCAGTTTAACTTCTAAATTTTGGGAGAAAAGTGCATGCTGATTAGGTTACTAGGTGGACCCTTAGTAATGCATTTCCCTTAGACCGATGGACATTGCGGTTCGAACGATTCAAGTATTGGAAGAGAGATGCTTTTCGAGCATGTGTGATGAAATTAGGTGGGCATTGGGATAAACTTCTACCCTTAGCGGGAGTTTTCATACAATAATACGCTATAATCAAGGATTGATATGGCTCTTTTGAAGCGTTGTATGGGGAGGAAGTGTAGGTCTCCCATTGGTTGGTTTGATGGATTCGAGGGTTAGAGACCTTGGGGCACTGACCTTTGAGGGAGTGTAGAAAAGGTGAAAATTGAATGAAATCTATTCAAGAAAAGGAAAAGCTTTAGCGGCTCAAAGTATGCAAAAGGAGTATGCAGATTCGCAAGGTTAGGGACTGGAGTTCTGGAGGGTGAGTCTTGCTGAAAGTTTTTTGCCTATGATGGGTTTGTACGATATGGTAAGGTAAAAGAGGAGGGTAAGCTAAGTCCGGGTATATTGGGAAAATTTGAAAGTTCTGAAGCCGAGTAGGGGAGGTGGCTTATGAATTTAGCCTTGCCTCCAGAGCTGGTCAGGGAGTGCACCCGGTATTTACATTGTGGTCTATGTTGGAAAAGGTACCATGGGGATGGCAAACATACTCTTCGTTGGGATTAAGTTCTGCTGCGAGGAATGTTCTTAATGAGGAAGGAGCATGTTGCCCATTTTAGATACGAAGGAAGAATCCGCAAGTTGCGATCGAGGGAGATTGCATCCTATTAAGGTGCAATGGATGAAATCGACCAGTTGAAGAATCCACTTTGGAGAACGGAAAGGCTGATATGCAAAGAAAGATTACACAGGACATGTTACAGATTCAGGTTACTTCTTTTCACTATTAATTTTTCCTTCTCGTGATCGTTCAGGACGAAACGATGGGGAAATTGGTAATCTATTGTAACGACCTGTTAGTCGTTGTAGCAGCGATTTTATTGCTGGAACCAAAAACTGCTGAGACGATGATCCCAGATGGATCCGCGGGCAGACGGACGAGAGGGGGGTCGGAGGGGGTGTTGGGGGTCTCGTTCCCAAACAGCTTAGAATCTGAAAATTTGGTACTGGGTACTGAGATCGCATCTCTGAAGTCACGGAAGGAAATGGCAGGACGGAACGTCGTGGTCCACGACGGGAGTGTCACAGGCCATTCATAAAATCAGTCTCTAACTCTGGGACGGAGCAGCAGGACGGACCGTCGCAAGGCACGACGGCCCCCCGGCACAGGCTGAGTAATATCGGCTTGGGTCGGTTTATGTTAAGTAATTAAGGGGCATTTTGGACTATTTCCTGCTTTAATTATAAAGTAGTGGTTCATGTAATAAGTATTAATTACTTGGGGGTTAAAAGAGGTAGTACCTTGAGTTAAATTAGTGGTTATTAGTGCAATCTTTTATACTTAATTATATTGATATAGGGTAAAAGAAAAGGGTGGGTTTGGACAGTTGGAATAAGAAAATCAGATAAGAATGAAAGAACAGAGAGAGAAAGGGAGAAGAGAAAAGAACGATCGATCAAGGAGAGGAAGAACGCAGGCCTTGGGAAGCTATCTTGTTGTTGATTGCGATTATTCGGTGGAGGTAGTTATGTTTTTATGCTATTTCATTAGTAAACGACTTACTAGCAAATGTATTATGTATTTGGGTAGTATTGTAAAACCCTCATATGCTTAATGTGGTATGCATGATGATTTATATATATAATTGTGATTTGAACCTTAGCATGATGAACTATTGAATTTTAATCTTGAAAAACCTATTGTATGATGATGGCCTTAGTAAAAAAAGAAGGCTTGATGTTGAATCTAAAATAAGTGATGGTAGAGGATCAGGTGTCACGTTCCGACAACCAGCGTGTAAGTAATAGAGGATCGGTGTGTACGTTCCGACACCAGGGATAGAATGAGGATCGGAAGTGCCCCACGTGCCGGGCACCTAGGGAGGATTTAGATGAGAATATGGAACGGGTTTGTCAGGTCGACACCAGGGATAGAATGAGGGATCGGAGTGCCACGTTACTGGCACCAGTATAGAATATGGATCGGTTTGGTCCACGTTCCGACACCAGGATAGAAAAGGATCGGGAGAGTGCCACGTTCCGGCACCAGGATTAGAATAGGATCGGGTGATGAACATTCCGAACCAGGATAGTATGATGAGGATCGGAAGCAGGTCTACGTTCGACAAGGATAGAAGGAGGATCAAAGTTGCCACGTTCCGGCACCAGGACCCAATAGAATATCGGATCGCGGTAGTAAGTTCCGACACAGGATGATTAGTATGATGAGGACGGAAGTGTCACGTTCCGACACCAGGTTAGGAAAAGATTAATGAATCTTGAAATATGTTAATATACTAATCAATCTAAAGAAATATGTTACCAAAAGAGTATGGCTATAAGGGCTTGAGTCCTCATGAGTGACTTGGCATATTTATTATAATGATTACAGTACTTTGTTGTTGCTACATGTTGATATGATAGTTGATTTATGATAATCTGATATATACTGTTTCTATTTGAGTTGGCCGATGAAACATATCAGTACTTAGATGTTTGTACTGACCCCTACTTGTATGTTCTTTTCTTTTTATTTGTGGAGTGCAGCAGCAAACGTTACCATCGTCTCAACTCAACAGCAACTCTAGCCAGTCTTCCATAACGTCGGATCGCAGGGTGAGCTAAACCGATTTTCTATTGACGGATCATCTCTTCATGTCTTGATGCCTTGAAGTTTCGGCCAACAATGGGACTAGCCCTGTTATTTATTTTAGCTTCTTAGGATACTCTTAAGATTCGTATTGGGATTAGATGTTTCTGGTGGTTGGATGACTTCCAGATTTTGAGAATAATAAGTATTGAGTTTTGAGAAGTTAGTTAATCGATTTCAGTTATGAGTTTAAGCTTCCGCAGTATATTTCGTTAGTTATGGTCGGAAAGTGGAATTGGATTGGTTGGTTCGCCACATAGTAGGATAAGTTGTGGGTGCCAGTCGCGGCACGTTTTGGGTCGTGGGACCCACATCAAATCATCTTTACATACAAATGATTTTTTAATATTAACGGGATTAAAACATACACTACAATTTGAATTCAAGAACCATTTATCAAAAAAAAATACAACACATTACAATCTATCCAAACAAAGAGAAGCAAAGCAATGTTCAAGTTTTTTTCAATATATAATAGCAAAAAACTTAATAATTACTAAAATCTGTTATATTTTGAAAATATAAGTAATAAATTATATAAGATAGTAAAGTAATATCTAATCCATTTTCTTTTTTTTCTCCTTGGCCCTTTAGTGAGAAAAACTCTAGGCCCAATTATTTGAGGAACAAACAAAAATAAATGAATTGGAGATAATTGGATGGGGGATGAAATGTGTAGCAACAGTTGGGTTGGGTGGGTGTCTGTTGTGGTGACTGTGAGAACAAAAAAGTACTTCATCTTGGTTGTTCAATGGATTCAGAGGCGTTCGTATTCTACGCTGGGGGTGCGTTGGGTTCACGTAAGCCCATCCTTTTTTCTTCTTCACCCTCTTCTGTTATTTTCGATATTAGTTAATCGGCATTTTTATTCTGTCGAAAAAATTTGGGACGCTTTTGAGTCGAGACAAGGGGTGATTTAATTGCTAAGAATTTGATAAAAAACAAAATGGAATTTTTTTGAGTTTGAAATAGATTGGGGCAAGTGTATGTGGATGTCAATTTTAATGCTAGACAATCAATTTTATAAGAAACAATGTATATCTCATTCAATTTCAAATTTTCTCCAATTTTGCGCAAGGATTTGTGTTCCTTAAAGGGGCAATATTTGATTAAACAAAATGAGTTTGGAGTTGGAAAGAAACATACCATTATTTTAGTAACTTAAGGGGCATGTCCATTTTAATACAAAGTCAAATGGGGGCCAACTGAGTCCTTAGATAAGCCCTTAAAGGACGTCGAAGCAATTTGGTGATAAAAAACGAAGTCGAAAATTCATTATAAAAAAAAGAATTGGTGAACTAAAAAAAAAAGAAAAGAGAAAAAACAATGGAGAGGGGGGGTTTTGGGGGGGTTGGGTTGGAGTTGAGGGTTTGGGGTTGGGCGCGTTGGGGGGTGGGTTTACCTGCTTTGGGGCTTGTTTGACCTTGTAAATGGGTCGTTTTCGACGTTAGGGCCAACTGTCTCCATAACTAAGATCTTAAAGGACATCCACGAAAAGTTTTGACAAAAAGGACGCCAAAAATCACAAAGAAACATGGTGATATACCGAACATGAAAATCGGCAAAATAGGAGGTTTACCTGCTTTGGAGCTCGTTTGATCTTGTAAATTGGTCGTTTTGGATGTCAACGCCAATAGTCTCCATAACTAAGGTCTTAAAGGACGTCCATGAAAAATTTCGGCCAAAAAGACGCTAGCATTTTGGATCACCAATAGAGATGGAGAACTATAGCACAAAATATCAGCAAAATGAGGGGTTTACCTGCTCTAGGGCTCGTTTGACCTTGAAAATGGGTCATTTTGGTCGTAAGGGTCAACTGGATCCATAGATAAGGTATTAACGGATGTCTATTTAAAATTTTTGCAAAAATAAATTCGGAATTCTGGATCACCAAAAAAGGATGTGGAAACTATATCAACTATAAAATTGACCATACGGGGTGGGTCTGGTTACCTACTTTGGGGCTCATTTGACCTTGTAAATGGGTTGTTTTGGACGTCAAAGCTAACTAGTTCCATAGCTAAGGTTTTAACGGATATCCATAAAAAATTTTGATAAAAATAACGTCGAAATTCTGGATCATCAAAAATAACGTCGAAATTCTGGATCATCAAAAATCTATGAACTATAGCACACGAAAAAGGCAAAATAGAGGATTTACCTGCTTTCATGCTCGTTTGACCTTGTAAATGGACCGTTTTCGCCTCTAGGGCCTATTGTCTCCATAGCTAAGGTTTCTTAAAATGGACCATCCAATCATGAAAAAGTTTGGCACAAATTAACTTCAAAATTCGGGATCTTAAAAAAAATGGAAAAGGGCCTTAAAGTAAAAACCTTAAAGTATTGAAAATGGGCGACAAAATTTTCTCGGTGTTTACCAAAATTATCAGCCAGTCCATCCTATTGGCTCCAAAATTTTGTACCCCTTTTCATCCATTATTTGCTTCCAAAATACCCTTGTTTCATCCTTGTTTGGGTTCAAAATTTGACCATTTTTTAGGTTTAATTTAACAATTGAAAACTCTTTTAATATTTCACTTTAAAACTACTTGGGCCGTTCAACGATGATTATAATTTTAATGTATTATTATAATTTATAAACCAACTCCCCCAATAACCACGCGTACTAAACTAAACCGCACTCAAGTAAAATTCAATTTAATACAAACAGCGTCAGAGAATACTACTAAAATACCACGATGAAATTGAAATTATAGATTCCTGAAAAAGACATTCAAACTTATTCGAGTCCGAATTGAAGCTCCATAAAATTTAGGTTGGAGCCGCTTATTTAGGATGCGACTTTCAAAGGATCTCTTTCAAGATTGCATTTGAAAATTTATGATTAAAGGTATAAAGAAGTAAAGTAATACATCCCGAATTAATTCATTCACCTTGTTTTAAAAATAAGTTAGAACTATGATGATTTGTTAAAAACCTTTAATATATTATTTGAAAAAAAGTTACCTATGAAAGTAACATACATAAGGAGAAGTAAAGATTAATTTAAAGATAAACTAGTCGAATTTCAGTTATCGATGATTTTTATTAGCCCACTGAATGTATATATTTACTTCTATAATTTTTAAAAACAACTTTAATTGGCAGGTAGTTAGCTGGCATTAAAATGTTACGGGTTTATTAAGCGTAATTTAATTAGTAATGGTGGGTAATGGAGATTTATAAAATATTACTAATAAGGTAAATTTAGAACAAAATAGTTGGACCAACGTATTTTAAAAAATATTTAAATAGTTAAATATAAAATCGTTAAATAAAGTGGTCAATTGTTGAACCAAAAGGTGGTGATGACAAGGGTTTATGTTGGACCCAAAAGGTGGGTTGAGGAAGGGTTAGTTAATTTTGAGCCAATAGGTGGGATGGAGGGTTAATTTTGTTACCTTTTCAATACTTAAGGGTATTTTTTAGGCCCTTTCAAGTTAAAAAAATGGTGGAGATATGCCCGCACGAAAATCAGCCAAAATAAGGGGGGATTACGTACTTTAGGGCTAGTTCAACCTTGTATATGAGCGGTTAATTTTGGACTTTCATGGGCCAACAGTCTCCCATACACTAGGTCTTAAAGGAGGTCCACAAATTTTTTTTGCAAAAAGTACGGCCGGAACGGAAGGAATTGGATCACAAAAATAGATGGTGAACTATAGCAAATGAAAATTAGCAAAATGACGGGTTTACCTACTTTATGGCTCGTTTGACAATGTAAATGAGTCGATTTGGATGGCAGGGATAAATAGCTCCATAGCTAAGGTCTTAACGGACATCCATGAAAGTTTTTGGCAAAAATGACGTTGGAATCCGGATCACCAAAAAAGATAGACAACTATAGCACATGAAAATTAGTAAAATGGGTGGTTAACCTGCTTTGGACTCAATTTTGACCTTGTAAAATGAGTCATTTTTTTTATAGAGGTGGATATAAATACCGGAAAACTGAAACACCAAACCGAATCGAATTTTTTTTGTATTTTGGTTTTTTGATTCGGTATTTTCGGTTGTACTGTAACTTTTTTATATTTTTTGTTATTTTGATTCAGTTTTTGATACGTAATTTTTGTTTTTTGGTATTTTGTTGTAAACCGACAAATATGATTATATTATAATATATTTATATTGATAGAATTATGATGTTTTAAAAATAATTTTTTTAAAAAAATAATGATGAACAAAGGAAAAAGATTTAGTTTATACTTTTTAACTTTTATACTTTATAGAAACCCCCACACCTAGTGACCTAGACGGATAGACCTAGACATCCTAATCCCCTATTCAAAAGAGTGAAAGACCAAAATTTGAAAACCCATTTATCTTCAATCTTCATTCTTCCATTAGACCAGCTGCACAGGCGGCAACAGACTTCCGAGTTTCGACGGGCAGCGAGTCGGCGACCATCAATCTACATCATGTTTGTTTTTCTTCTTTCATTTTTTTTAAGTTAACAAGTTTCAAAATAAATTCTTCTTGTATTTATTTTTCTTTATGATTTTGCTTTTGTTACTAGTTCGTGTGGTGAATTTATGTGAAAATTGAAATAATTTTTTTTTAATAGATGGCTGAAAAATCAATTAATATAGGTTCCCGAGGAGGATAACAAAAAAAAATGAGAGAGGATCCTACATCCCTTTTGGCAAACACTTGAAAAGATTTTTGAAAATGGTGGGAATAGTTAAAGCAAAGTGTTTACATGTAAACAATATTATGCTTCCAAAACAAAACTAGAAATGAACAAGTGGACTAAAAAAAAAATTTGATAACGATTTGGGGTGGTAAATAGTGTCACGCACCGACTGTTGACCTAGTATTCAAAAATTGTTTTAATATTCAAACTAAACAGTTTAGAGACTTGAAAAATTTGAGCCAAGAGGTTGAGGTATGTAGGAGAGTTTATGTTGAGAGGGACAATTTTGGAATGAAACTACCTTTAGTTTTGTTTGAAAAAGAAGTCGTTAGAAGCTTATGCGTAAAAAGTCCAACCTTTGTTTCATATTCTTCTCGTAGAACCATAACGAGGGATGTATGATGTTGCTTATGGTGAATTGAGAATAAATTTGAAAAAATATTAAAGAAATACAACAAGAATTGTCTCACAATAGACACATGGACTTCAACTATATGTGTTGTGACTTGCCTCACTTATTGTAGGGATGGGTGCTTCATAAAAAGAAATATTGAAATTTTTGTCCTACCACTAGTCATAAAGGTGAGCATTTGACTGAGTCTATTAGTATGGTTTACTTCATTGGAAGTTGAATAATGTCTTTGACTATTATGGTTGATAATGAGTTGGCGGAATTTACTCGTATAAAGATTATCGGCTACAATTAAAAGGCTTTACAATAAAATGTCTCTTCAAATGATTGTGACAGTTTTAGAATTCTCCAAAAAAAATAGATATGGGGAAATTAATTATGATGGAAGGTAAGCTCTCAATGTGAGATGTATGATTATATACTTAATCTTTAAGTAGGCAAGATGGTATGAAAGAAATTGGTCCAGTCTATCAAACGGGTGGAATGACAAGATGGTGAAAAATTGTTAGCTCATTTCTTCAGGACAAGAAACTGTCATTGAAATATGTTGAAATGCAAAAGATAAGAATGTGATTAAGTGTTGTCTTTAGCTGGCATTTTACTATGGAATTCCACCGATTGATGTTGCGAACAACAGGAAAGTTTGTAGAAGGTTTTGAGAGGTTTGATCTGTATGATGGTAATTTTAATTATTTTCTAGCTAAACTTGAGTTTGTGGAAAATGGAAAGTAGAGCCAGGTTCAATTTAATATGAAGATGGGGCTTTATGTGAGGAATGTCCACAAAGTTTCTGAAAAATTTTATTGAACAACTTTGAAAAGTTTCCAGGTTCACGGTAATGTTACTGTATGTTCATTTTGAGGAGATTATGTGAACTGATGCTTATTGAAACTAGGTATGGCAAGTGATGATCTTGATTTGAGTAAAATGACTTAGGGAATGAAAGAAAAGTTCAAGAAATTATGGGGGGTGGTACTCCTGAACAGATGAACAAAATGATTTTATCGCTTTTGTTTTGGATCCTCGCAAATATTTGTTTATGTTAGTTTTTCTCTTGAAGCAATACTGGGGGAAGAAATGGGAAATGTAGTGAATAAGAAAGTAGAGGGACTTACTGAGAGATTGTTTGCGATATATGTAATTAATTATGCAAAGGTTCTAAAAATCAATTATCTTCATCTGACTCATCTAATTCTTCTGCTTGTGGTTCTTTCTCAAACAGGTTGTCCAAATTTTTTTTGAGAAAACTAAGTGCACATGAAGAAACAAAGAAGATTCTGGAAGTGTAAGTGTGAAAATCTGAGCTGGATAATATTTTCTTGAGGACCAAGAGTGATTTGATATTTGATTTAGCGGGAAAGTTAATTCTCCTAATTATTTCCTATTTTCTCCACAGTTGGCTCGAGATGCATGGCGATTTCTATACCGAGTGCAACATGGAATGTGCATTAGGATAGGTGTGGTCGAAATTTTTGATCCTTTAGAAGTCATTGATCCCAAAATGTGTGCAAGTCTTATTGTGTCCAGATTGGCTTAGACAAGAACACTAAGTCCCTATTGTGTTGAAGAAAAGTTTTGGAGTTTCTTGACAAAAAATTGAACTTGGTGGTAAGAATTTTTTTATTTTTTTATTTATGTTTGGAAAACAATAAAATACTTATTACGTTATTTGGTATGACATGTTTGTTTCTTATTTATAGAGGATGGCAAATAGTGGGAAGAAACTCTTCCATTGTTGATCTCATTTTATGATTAGCTTGCCAAGGGGGTCTTGGGGTCAATACGTCATTTATTTAATCATATCATTTTTTAATCTTAAAAGTAGTATTCTAACATTTGATTTTATTTTAAAAGGTCCAAGAGTCAAGAGTCAAGACAATGAAGAAAGACGTAAAGTACTAAGTTTTGTTAGTATTTTTGTTGGCACATGTGACTTGAAAGTTGAAAGTGGTCTTATGGAAGAAAGTCAAGAAAACTCATTATTGTTGTTTGTTATTGTTGATATTTGAATTGAGATCTCATGGAATAAGGCAAAAAGTTTAAAATACTTTGTTTGTTGCTCATTGTTGCTTGTTATGTTGACATTAAAAAGTTGAAACTTGAAAGTGGTTCTCAAAACTTCATGGAAGGAATTAGTTACTGTTAGATTGTTATGAGTTGTATTTGTTGAAGACATTAATACTGCACTATTGTTTTTAGTGGACATGTTAATGTAAAAATTTGTCTTGTTGTTGTCGTGATATTGGGGAATTTAAAATTTGGGAGATCTAATGCCTATGGCCCCATTGATATTGTTGTATAGTAAGTAATGCACTCCTTTCATGTAATTAACAATGCACTTATTTGACTGTAACTATTTTAGCCATTAAAATTGAAAAATCAAAACAAAAAAATTATAAATTTTAAAAACACCACTAAGCAGGCCCATTAAAAACCCAAAATAACAAAACTGAACCGAATTAATTAAAATTAAATCGAAATATTAAAAACCGAATAGAACCAAAATATTTCGGTTCGTTATTTGATACACATTTTACAAGAACCAAAAATAAAACAAATAAAGAAGATTGAAATTCACCCGACAATACCGAATGTTCTAACCTTAGTTTTGGACATTCAGACTAACTGGCTCCATAGCTAAGTCTTGAATGGACGTCCACAAACGTTTTTTGTTAAAATGACGCCAGAAATTTTGGATAACAAAATCCATGGACTAAGAATACGAAATCGGATGATTATTTTTTAAAAATTGAAGTTCCCCCCCCAGTTTAGCTTTTTAGCACTTTGAGGCTCGTTTGACCTTGTAGATAAATGGACTGTTTTGGACCGTTACGGGACAAACAGATCCCATTAAGCTAAGGTCTTATAGTACATTCCACATAAAATTTTGGCAAAAACGACAGCGGAATTTCGAATCACTAAAAAAAATTATGAATTATAGCACACGAAAATTGGTAAAATTTACAAATTGGGGTTTTGGGGGTTTACCTGCGTTTGAGCTCGTTGATCTTTGTAAATGTAATCCTTACTTTGATCTTTTAAATGGAACGTTTGGATACGTGAGGTGTACGTTCTCCGTAGAAAAAGGTCTTCTCTTTTAACGACGTCCACAAAAATTTTTGGCAAATAGGACCGTCGAAATTCTAAAGTCACAAAAAATGGATGGTGAACTCTAACTAGAAAATCGGTCAAATGGGAGTTTACCTGCTCCCGGACTCGCTTTACCTTGAAAATGGATCGTTTTATTCGTTAGGACAAACAATTTCCATAACTAATATTTTAATGAACGTCCATTAAAACTTTTGGCAAAAATGACGGAGGAATTCCGAATCACCAAAAAAGATAGTGAATGGATGATTTACCTGCTTTGGAGCTTCTTTGACCTTGTGAATGTGTCGTTTGGAGGTTAGGGATAACTGACTCCATAAGTAAGTATTAAATAATGTCCCTGAAAATTTTTGGTTAAAATGAGACCAAAATTCTGGATCACTAAAAATTCATGGACTATAGTACACAAAATAGGAAAAATGAGGTGTTACCTGCTTCAAGGCTCGTTTGACCTCGTAAATGGGCCGTTTTGACCGTCAGTGCCAACTGAATCCATTTCTAAGGTCTTAAAGGACGTCCAGAAAAAACATCACCAAAAACGATGTCGAAATTCTGAATCACCAAAAAAGATGGTGAATTATAGCACAAGAAAATCAACAAAATGGGGGGTTTACATATTTTGGGGATCGTTTAACCTTGTAAATGGGATGTTTTGGATGTCATGACCAATATCTTCATAGCTAAGACTTAAAGACATCCAGGAACAATCTCGCAAAAAAAATTGAAGTCCGGTAGAATTCGGGATCACCTTACAAAAATGGTTGGAGTTATAGCACAAAAAATTGGCAAAATGGGCGGTTTACCTGCTCTTGGACTCGTTTTGCACCTTTTGAAAATAGATCGTTTTGACCGTCAAGGCCAACTGGCTCCATAATTAAGGTCTCTTAAACGGACCGTCCAGATAATTTTCGCAAAAATGACATTGAAATTCCAGATACTTCAAAACAAGGTGAACCCATAGCATATTGAAACAATTGGCCCAAATGCAGAGGTTGCACTTGCTTTGGGGGTCGTTTGACCTGTAAAGGGGGTTGGTTTGGACGTAAGCCAAAACTGGCTACAATTAGTGAAACGAAACATCCACCAAATTTTTTTGATAAAAATGACGTCGAATTCTAAATCACAAAAATTCACTACACAAAAATTCTAACTATATGATAATTGGAAAAAAAAATGAGGGGGGGTTAAACTGTGATTTGAGCTCGTGGACCTTGTTGTGTAAACGGTCGTTTTTGCTTTCAAGACCACCTGGCTCCACAGATAAGGTCTTAACGGACGTCCATGAAATTTTTTGATAAAATAACACCAAATTATCGGATTCACCAAAAATTCATCGACTATATAGCACACAAAAATCGCTAAAATTGAGGATTTACCTGCTTTGAGGCTCGTTTGACCTTGTAAAATGTGTCGTTTTGGCCTTCAGGCCAACTGACTCCGTAGCTAAGGTCTTAAAGGATGTCTACGACAAATTTAGGCAAAAAACGACTCCAAATTCTGGATCACCAATAAATATGGTGCACTATAGCACAAGAAAATCGATAAAATTGGGGGTTTATCTGCTTTGGGGCTCGTTTGACCTTATAAATGGGTCACTTGGATGTTAGGGACAATTGTATTCATAGCTTAGGTCTTAAAGAACGTACATGAAAAATTTCGACAAATAGATTCTCGGAATTTTAGATCACAGAAAAAATGGTAAGCTACAACATACAAATATTGGGAAAATTAGGGGTTTACCTATTTCGGAGCTTGTTTGACCTTGAAGATGAACTATTTTAGTCATCAATGCCAACTGCTTCATAACTAAGATCTTAACGAACGTCCATGAAAATTTTTTGGCAAAATGACGTCGGAATTTGGATTCACCAAAAAAGATGGTGAACTATAGCACATGAAAATCGACAATAAGGGGGATTTACCTTCTTTGGGGCTCGTTTGACATTGTAAATGGGTTGTTTTGGTCATTAGAGCTAACTGACTCCATACCTAAGGTCTTAACGGACATCCATGAAATTGTTTAGTAAAAATGACATCGAAATTTTTTATTACTAAAAATTCATGGACTATAGCACACGAAAATCAGCAAAACTAGAGGGTTTACTTGTTTGAGGATCGTTTGACTTGTAATAAAATGGGTGTGCTTTTTGTGTCAAGGCCACTTGGGCCCATAGGTCAGGTCTTTATAAAAGACGGGTCCACCAAAATTTTTGACAAAAAACGATACCGAAAATTTCGGATCACCAAAAATCCCCAGGGACTAGAGCACACCAAAAGTTGTATAATTATTGTAATGCTCATAATGCCTAAAAATACCTCAAATAACATGATGATGCTTCACATATGCCTCCACCAACTCCTCTTACCGAATGCCCACCCTAGCTTCATCGGTATAGTTGATATTTATATATACATAATTTAACTAATTATTTTTGTTAAATTCAAAGGGGAAAAAAAACATAGAAGTTGTAAAATCCAGATAGAAGTTAATATTGCAATTTGTATAACTCATTCACAACATTATTCTAATATAATTTTTATTATTTCCAAAAGAGTACTATTAGTCTGGGAATACATGTATATTCAGCAACACACGTGACCCCGTGTTCAAAAACTAAGGAAGGGTAAAGATAAAAAAAAGAGAGCAATATTTAAATTAGGAATTTTTAACCAAAACTAAGTTCATTATTAAAACAAATTTTTTTTTACAAAGTAATACATTTTTCTAAAAGGTTACAAAACTAGATAAAACGTATTTATGGTAACGTTTTTAGGTATATTGTATTTTTAAAAAAAATACTTAACAGCCTTAGGTTGATATACGTTAATGGTAGTAACGTTTTTACTCATAAAATGTTATTTCCGTAACGTTTACTCCTAAAACGTTCTATGAGTAACGTTGTGGATGAAAATCGTTACTGTGAGTAACATATATCAATCTGAAGCCATCATGTTAAAAAAATAGAGTAACGTTTGAGGAGGTAAAACGTTACTGTGAGTAACGTATATAAATCGGGACGCCATCAAACTTTAAAAAAATTTATAACCATATATCCCTAAAACATTACTGTGGGATACGTTTTTTTATAATAGTTTGTAAAATTTTTAGAAAAACAATATTATATTTTGGTGAATGGTCTTTTATATATGACTTAGTCTGGTTTTAAACCTTTAAATTAGAGTTTTCAAATTTTTAAAAGTGTGTGTCTCTTTGTGTGATATGAGCAAAAACGTTAAAAATTATATTAATAAAATTTGACAAGAACGAAGTAACATCATTTTGGAGATTTTTTTTTTTTGACAGTTGACTACACAGACATTTTATTTCCAAGCTTGCAAATCATTTGAAGTAAAAGAGTGTGCATCTGAAAGGCGATTAAATATGATTTTTATTTTTCAAAAAAGTTATTTTAATTAGCTGAAATACAGATTACCTATGTTGACGAAACTAGTAGTAAAAAATGAAAATAAAAGAGTAGATTTTAAATTAATGTTTCCACATTTTAAAAGTGTGTCCTTCTTTTTTATAGCTGGATTAAAAATAAAAAAATATATACCCATAAATTAAGACAGGAAAATGAAAGTAAGTTGATCATTGCCTTGATAAAAAAATGTTGTTTAACGGTTTGATATTTTGACTACACAGCCATATCATTTCAAAGCTGGCATATCAATTGAAGCAAAAGATTTGCTGCATTTGATAAGGGGAGATGAGCACGGCTGGGATTGTGAAAACAATAGCCACATGAGCTTCACCTATGCCTTACAATGGGTGGTCTTAAACTAAAGCTTCATCAACACTACTAACAGATACGATAACTCTTTGGGATAGTGGAAAAAATAGGTCGGATATTGTTCTGCAAATTATGCCAGTCTATATCAATGCTTGATAAATAACAGGAAATACGATTGTTGGTAGTAATCCTCTCACACCAAACATATATATATACCTTCGTAGAGCTAAACAAATTAGTATCTTTTAACAAAAAATATTTATTGTAGAAACATGACTGAAAATATGCATTTCAGCTTTATAAAACAAAGAAGAATAACAAGGCGGTGATATTAGCTTCTTGTCTAAATAGAGAGGTAGATGATTTGATTGACGATGATGATGATGGAAAAAAAAAGTGGCTCATGACAGCGTAATGTTAGTTCATATGTTTCCATTCTAAATAGGGATACTTGTTTACAGTCTTTCTAAGTACTTGATCGTTTTGTATATGATAATTTAAGTGTTTTATTGTCCTGTTTCAGTTCGACATTTGAAGGTCTTCCTTTTCTAAGTCTTATTAGTAGTCTTTTAGGTACTCATCTCAAATCGTACTGTTCTTGTTTGATAAGTATCAAAAATATAAGCAGTCTCGTTTTAATTTAGTCTTTTTACGTTACTTCCGACCTTATGTAATCTTACTAATGTATTGGGATATGTATAAATATAGTGTCTTACTTTATACCAGTCTCAAGTACCTTTGGATCCCCAAGTATCTTATCTTTTTCTGTGATGTGCAGCGAGGGGTGTGCGCAAGTATATATAGATAGTAGCTATAGATAATAGAGAATATAGATGATAAGAGAGAGAGAGAGAGTAGATAGAGAGAGGAGAGAGGATGAGAGATAGGATATATATAATATTTCTTCTGTTTTCTAATTTACGTTGTTTAATTTTCTCTTTGATTTGATTAAATAGATACAGTTTTCGAACACGTGTGTTTGCGGTGTATCGTGCAGTGTAACGTATTACTATGGTTCTAGTCTTTTGAAATGGATTATAATAATACTCAAGTTTGTATGTATTGTATGCATATCTGTAGGAGGAAAATATAAGTGCGAAGTGATAAATGTATTACCACAATTTTTTATACCAATTCTGTTGTTGTGATACCTCAAAATTTTATCTAACCTTCAACGACTTATTCAAAGCTCCCCGTCTACCCCAAAATCATACTTGAGATTTTCTTAGAAGAAAGAAGAATAGAAATTTGTTTTAAAAATTGTAGTTTAAAAATGAGAAGAAACTCATTTATGCATAGCTAACAAATGGCAATATAAATATGAGTTAATTGTGTGACGAATCAAATTAGATATAAACAAATTAGACAAACTACTAATAATATAACTGACCCTACCATATTTTATTTGGATTAACGAATATTAGGATGGGTGACGTGATAATATATGTGTCTTAATATTATTCATAACTTTTTTGAATATTGTAATGTTGGAAAAACTCCTATATAGTCAAATCTTCAACATTGACCATTTATTGCAATAAGATACTGCTATCATAGCCACAAAATATCCCTCCCAGGTAGTTGGCTTTCAATGCTCGATGTCATATCTTCTACTAATTTCCTCCGCAACGAAAATAATGTTATAGACACATAAAAAAATATATATATATTATATACTCTATTTAAAAAGTATAAAATAGTTATCAAGATCAAATAATTTGTTTATTAATTTAATTTGTAATAGATTTAGGGATATTGAATATTATGGAGGATAGTGATAGAATATATGCCTTCACTTAGCCAGAATAATGGTCAGGTCCCTTACTACTACACACTATTGAGTATTAACAGAAATTTAATGCAGTTAAATCAACACATTGTTTTACGGGAAACCTCTTGCTTAGGGAGTACAACCGACGACCTGTCTCACAGGATTTTCAATCGTTTTTCACTAATCATCAAAAGCAAAAGTAAATACGGTTACAACAGATGTTGGAAGAATTTAATCTAACTTTTAGCAATAGTCTCTATTGCTTAACAACAGCCTAAAGTAGCACCAATCTAGACCTATAAGCTATCCTATTCCCTTTGACAAAAACTAGGATTTTAACACTACACCCCCCTACAACACTACGCTTATCTCACCCTACCCCACTAACCACCCCACACCTTGATTCCTTATAGTTTTCAGGAACGTGTTACAATATAAGAAAAGATAATATATTCGTTAAAAACCAGCTACAACTAAAAAAAGCCTCCATGATTTACTGTGTTCTTTTCTTGTGAATAATTCTAAAAATTCTTCACCTTTCGTTTGCGTAGAGCAAACATGGCTACCATCGTTTGGCAAATGTTTTTTATGAAAAGTTCTCAATATCAAGTTGCAAAAAAACTAATACCAAAGATTTTAGGAAAGTGCCTTTCTTGTGCCTTTTTATAATATGGACAAAAAGTCAGTTCCTTCCCTCTTTGGTCATTTATTCATTTTGTTGGTCTCTCCTTCTCTCCCTGAGTTTCTTTCTCTTCCCTAACCCCCTTTTGTCCGTATTACCTTCTTTCCCAACGCTCCTTTCTTTCCCACGGCCGCGCGAAATCTCTCGCGTTGACCCCCTCGAAAGGGTTCGCTTTCTCCGCCCTTGACGGGCTGCCTATTCTTTCCAGCATCCTCAACCCCTTCGCTAACCGGCTCGCAAAACGTCTCTACTTGTCCTCCTGAGGGCCCGCTTCGGGCGTAAGTTGATATTCGTTAATCTCTTTCCAGTTCATTTATTTCGCGAGGTCAAGTCACGTAAAGAAGAGCGCCCCCTCCGCTGGTTTCCTCATCATTTCGCTAGGGGACGGTGTCACTTGTCGGGCGACCCTTGGTGCCCCAACCTTCTCCCCAGCGCCGTCCCTCGTCGCTAGCTCTCATCGTGACCCGTGGTTTTCTGATTGTCCGCCGTGCCGCGTACTTTTTAGGTATGCGTAACCCCATCAACACCGCGGGGTGATACGTTCTGTATACTTATCGCTTCAGCACATATCGTGCATCGCCGTTCCGCTCGTTTCCTCCACTTTGCACAGACCGAACGTGTTTAACAGATCTAAAAAGAATGAGGTAAAGTGTCCGTCTTTGTTTTCGCAGTGGGGCACTTGGGCCTTAGTGGCCCAGCCCCACCTGGGGAGCCTCCTTGGAGTCATGTGTAAAGCTCGATTTTCTTTTCACTTCCTTTAGTTCGTGCCTCGCTCACCGAAAACTCGAGTCCCTCTGTCCTTCTTGAGTCTAAGCCAAACACCCAGTCCATGGATCGAGAAAAGGGCTCTCCTAGGGTAGTTCCAGTTCAACCCTGATTGGGCCTGGGAACCTAGTGTCGCATATATCTCGTTCTTCTTGTACATTTGTCGGACCCACCCCATTAAACACCTCATCTGTTCTTCTGGGGAAATATTCCTTTGTCCCGGATATCTCGTCGCCGCCTTCACCGCACTTACACTTCATCTTGCTCTTTCAACCCTTCTCCAGCTGGCAGTCAATGACTCGCCACATTGAGAGTCTGGTAACCTTTAACACGGTTCCCTGGGTTTGTTTCATCTTCAACACCAGTAAGAAACCTAGTACCTATCAAGGTCCCTAAGTGTTGTCAAATCATCAAAACTGCAAATAAGATTCTCTCATTCTCCCCTTTTTGATGATGCAAACAATAGTATCAGATCCACTCCAACTTTGTTTCCCCCTTACTATCGTTCCCCCTCACTTTTTGTTCCCCCCCCTACTGTATTCCACCACTGTATAATCATTTTATTTAGCTACTTACCAGTTTACTTCCCTTTGGCATCATAAAAAAGGATAGGCATAAACCAATATGTCTAACGACAACACTGATAGACCAACGCTAAATAGAATCATCAGGAAGAAAAAAGGCATGCACAAAGGATTATAATCAGAACAAAAAGAGGAATAATATAGCCAGCCATCCTAATACATTTAATACACGAAAGTTAAACTGATAATCCAACACACAAGATAAGCCACAAAAAGAAAGACACAAGGAATGTTTTTTAAACCGGCTAGGAAAAGGGAGGTAGATGAGACAAGTGACTTATGATGAGAGTGAGGTCGTCATTGGCACTGCATCATTATCTCTTTAATTGCTTCTCCCCTGTAAGGCATGTATCTTAGCCTTCCACTCTGCATTCTCTCTCTCTCCAGAGCTTTTACCACGGGAAGAACCAGTTCCCTCATTCTGTGCAATTAAGTAGTTCTGCGTTAGTATGGAAATTTCGGCCTCTTTACCACTCCAACACACATGAGCTCCTCAAACCGCATGCTTGAGTTGATCCCCTTGATCTTTCGATGATTTGAGCCCTCTTGCTCTTGGGTTTCCCTCCCTTCCATACACTACCTCGACTTCTCGACCAGGGTACTACTGAAATATTTTGTGTTCACAACCGTCCTAACCTTTCCAACACTGCGAGGATTGAAGTGCTTTGAATACTTCCTTGAGAAAGTATCCGTATCCCATTCCATGAACAGGACTTTCCTCTCGATACGGTTTTTGTAGATATGCTCAAGCATAAGACCCTGGGGAGATTCCATGCCTCGAAGTCTACACAACAGTCTCCATCAAAAACAAATCACATAGCATAGTTGTTTGAGTCCTCTTTTCATGCGAGGAGGAGAACTTTGTTTATAGACTCGAAGAACCAACTGGTTATCTTTTTACCTACTCCGCTCTTCATGATTTTCTTATAAATCCCAGCAACCTTGGTTGTGGGTACTTATAAACCAGTAAGCAAGTTTTTTCCCATCCCGCACAAGACCGGTCCCCTCTCTAGGTACCCTGAGATTTTGTCTCAACACAGAACCCTCATCTATATGTACAACAATGTCCTTGACCCTTGTGAGATACTTCCCAGTTTCCTTTGAATTGAAAATTATAGATCGAATTTGCGCACTTCTTCTTCATATAGTATGGGGGATTTTCTGTTGGAACAAATGCAGCCAGGATGAATTCTACCATAATCCTGAAGAGATTCTATGCCGGAAGATTTACGATTCCCCTATCAGACTCTCCCCAGCCAAGACGTCTTACTTACTTTTTCTCAGGCTTCAACACTGCCCCTGCATGTTTACAACTCTCATCACTTCCTGTCTGGGCACCAGGTCCCTTTGATATCTTCCTTTTTTTTCCTACTCAACTTTTCTTTTGGACTTTGTTGTTCAACCTTCTTCTTCACCACCTTGCCCCGTTTTCTTCCTGACCTTTTCTTCTTACTTTTCTTTTCAACTTCTTCAGCAGACCACTCAACAACAATCAGACCAGTCATAGGGCATTTTGAAGTTTGATACCTAAAGTTTCTTCTGGCAACTTCGGTAATGCAGCAGTAGAACTGCACTGGTCTTTCAAGGCAATCGCCTCCAATTTATGAGCAGCAACCTCATGTGGTAGTTCTTCTCCTAAGGGGCCTCTTCACACCTTTCTTTTTTCCCTTCCTAACATTTTCACTCTCCTCGTCGCTCACCTTCCTTTTAGGGGTTCCTCCTCACTTCAAGTCTAAAGAGGAGAAGAGGATACCTTCCAATGTCAGGATGGGTTTAAATCAAAATGGGTTGAGTTATCCCCTTACCTCTTCCCTCCTCAAAGCTTCATTTTTTCTCAGCTCAGCCCTTGCCTCTTCTCGCATCATAGTCAACTCTCAATAACTAATTCTTCGCTTGCTGGCCCAGGATCTTAGACTAGATGCTTTATCTTATGCAATCTCCTTCAAAAAGAGGATCAGGCAGCATTTCGTGCAAAGGACCAGGGTCAGTTAAGGCAAACATGTGCTTGTTGGATCTATGGAGTAGAAACGGATTGCCAGGGTATCTTTCTGAGAACTGGAAGGGGTATTGGATCCTGGACTCCACAGCAGAAAGAGAGTAGAAACCAATGGGATCTATTTCACTAAGACATTACGCAATATCTGTTTGGAGGGTAGAAGAAGTATAAGACATGTTTGCTAAAGAGAACAAGATGGCTTTTTCGAACAGAGAAGGAGAAGAGAAACAAAGTTTGCCTTTTAACTTTACTTGATCCGCTTTCTTGAGCAAAAAGAATGTTAAAGGATTGATGAGGATTTTCGAAATAAGTAATGAGGGTTTTAAAAAAGACGTTAAAAGTTTCAGGTCCGTGATGGATGGTCGCTTGAGAGATTAGCGATGGGACTAACTTCAGAATGACCGATGACGTTACACGTGGCATTATCAATCGTCATAACTTCAGTTCAAATTTTAATTTATAAATGCTACCTGGATAGGCACCAGGTCCATAGCATAGTTCATCTCATTACCCAGTTGTTCTAGGTCATCTTCTTTTGCTAGGCCAGATCCTCCTGAAAGTATCCCTACAAAAGGACAAAAAGGATCTTTATTCAATATTTAAATATTCACCAAAGGATACCTGCAACTACAATTTTAGCCATCAAGGGAATTCAACTGTTGAAGCTAATAGCCCCCAACACAACTTATAGATCAAATGCCCAACTTCACCAATTTCTCTTTCTCTCCAAATTGATCTTTATTGAAGGCCTTGTGAAGTGGTTCTGCATTTGCTTTCCGTTGGACAATATGTTAAGTACAATATTTCCCTTCAACATTCTCTCGTCAAAAAGAGATGTCTACCTCCATATTTTTTGTTCTCTTTATGGGGACTGGATTCTTTCTCAAGCTAACAAGTCACTAGTATTGTCCACATAAGATGAATCGCTCTTTGGATGTTATCCCAAAACCTTCTAAGTGTTGCCTGATCCATAACAACTGTGACAGCAGCTGCAGCAGCTACTCTCAACTCAGCTTAATCAGTTGAAAGAGCCACAAAATTTTGCTTCTTGCTTGGTTCCCCAAGATATATGAGTTGATATCCAAGGAAAGACCATTTCCAGAATTACTCTCCTGTCACCTTGGATAACAAGCAAAGTCCACATCTGCAAAACAAGCTAGATCAAAGTGTCCACCTGCTGGATTGACGAGAACATGTCCCCAGTTTTTCTTCAAGTATCTCAAATATGTTTTGTCAGCCTTCACGTGTGAACACGAGGACATGCTTGAACCTGGCACCATCCAAACACTATAACATATGCAGTCTGTAGCAGTCAGATACAACAAGGATCCAATGATTCCCCTCCGTCCCTGTACATTGTTTATTCAACGAGGATCTGATTCCTCTACTAAATAAGTTTGGAATTTGTTCCCATATGATTACTCACAATAGTTTGAGTCAACATAGTGAATTTCTTCCTTCAGTATCTCCTTAATGTACTTCCCGCTCGTCCTTAGATGTACTTCTCTGACAGACTTGAAATCCCATTTGATGATTGCTTGATTTTGTAACCAAGGATAAGGTCATTCCACCCATCATGCTCATTTTCAATTCTTTTTTCCCCATTAATGAGGAAATTCTTCACACACATGTTTCTGAAGTAGCTCAAAATTAATGTCATCCACATAACTTGAAATAATAAGCAATTCTTGGTTCTCTTTTTAAATAAGAACAAGTATTGTCTATCTTGTCTCTTTTGAAACCTTCCATCAGAAACTTTGACAGCCTTGGAGCCTGCTCAGACCATAAATAGCCTTATTCAATCTGAACACCATACTGGTAACGCATCATCTTCAACCCAAAGGTGTTTGACAAATACCTCCTCTTTGAGATCTCCATTCAGAAATGCACTTTTGACATCCATTATTGATCAGCTTGAATTCCCATGATGCAGCAAAAGCTATTAGAATTCTAATAGCCTCCATCCTGGCAACAGTGTCAAAAGTGTATCATAATCTATTCCTTCTTCTTGATTTATCCTTGCACCACCATCCTTTTTGTTTCTAATGATCACCTATCACTCCTCCATTTTCATCTAGCTTGATATCCTAAACACACCCATCTGGTTCCTATTCTTGTTCTGGCCTGTCAGTCGAGGAACCAGGTACCACACTTTGTCTTCTTTTCAACTGTTGTAAGTTCTTCTTGCATAAATTTGATGGCCCATGTGCCTCACTTAATGCTTTTTCACATTCTTCCTTTGGGCCTCAATAGATAATGAATGCTGAAAATGCACTAATATCTAGTATGATTCAGAGTTCAAGGGGAGATAAGATTATCAAGAAGGATGGATGAACTAATGCTTCCAGCCTATATTGGAGCAGACTGTTGGGTTTGATCACATGTTCTTCTTCATCGAGAGTGCATTCATTTTCTGGAGAGTTTGATGTACTCTGCTGGAATTCAGATAGTACCAGGTACCATCATCACACTTTTCCCTTCATCAGCTCTTAGGGTAGACTATTATTCTGATCATCAAAGTCATTTTTCAATTGTTGTTCTGCATCAGCTTCACTTCCTTCAATTTTCTGTGAATTGAACAATTTGATCACATCATCTTCATCATTTGATCCATTATTTTTCAAGCTTCCATTTCATCAAATACAACATGAATGGCTTTTTCAATGCATTGAGTTTGTTTGTTGAATATTCTGTAAGCCTTACTAGATGAAGAATATCCAATAAATACTCCTTCATCACTCCTAGGATCAAATTTTCCCAGATCTTCCTTTCCATTATTCAGCACAAAACACCTACATCCAAATGCTCTAAGATAACTCAGCATAGGCTTCGCTTCCTGTTTGTTGAGTAGCTCATAGGGGAGTTTATTCAAACAACTCTTATCAGACACCTGTTGGTAACATGACATGCGTTTGACAGCTTCAGCCAGAAATTTTGAGGAAGTTGATTCAATAATCATAGTTCTGGCAATGTTCACCAAGGTTCTGTTTGTCTTCCACTTACTCCTTTTGTTGAGGAATTATAGGAGCCAAAAAAATTATGGCTCGACCATTCTCCATGCAGATCTTTATCCAGTTTTGAGTTCATCAAACTCCAGTACAATTGATCAGATCGAATGTGCAAATGACTTGATTCAATTTATTTTGAATCCATTTTTGAAAAACACACCAATTCTTCAGTGTTTTTGCCGATTTGATTTCCAAGAATCTTGTCCATGTATATAATGCGAGTAATCATAACTATCACCAAAATGTATTTCGTGCCATTTCTACTTTGAACCTTCAAGGGTCCAACAAGTCAATGTGAAGCAGCTCTAGTGTTCTTGATGAGGTTACTGTTTTTGGGCTTCTTAAAGGATATTTGATTGGTTTGTCTTTAACACAAGCTTCCCCAAATTTTATTTTCAGGCAAACTTCAATTTGGAAACCTCGACCAGGTCCTTAGAAATCAGTTTGTCAATAAAGATGAGTCACATGCCCTATCCTACGATGCCAAAGATCAGCATTCTCAATTTGAGCACTAAGACCATGTCAGGTTCATTCCATGAGACGTTTCTAGTTGTTCACATACTGTTTTTTTTTTACCTTCGTAAGCAGTGAGAATTACCTTCTTGTAGTTATACTCACCACCGTGCACTTCTCAGAAGTAATTCGGACTCATTTACTTTGTCACAGATTGAGACACGCTCAATAGACGCTTCAACCATATACAGGATACACATGTCAATTGAATCTGCAAGAGATTTCCCACTTTGCAACTTTTCCCAAAATGTACCCCTTATTCCATCACCAAAAGAGACATTCTCCCTTGAAGTGTCTTGAGTGATCTGAGGAAATTTTGTACATCACCAGTCATAGGTTTGAGCATTCACTGTCCAATACAAACCACTGAATGCTGCTCCTCTCAATCACGAACAAGAATCACTGTCCTAGATTGGGAACCCAATTTAATTGACGTTCCAGAAGGCAGACAAAGGAGTGATAGATTGTATTTAGATACAATAGGGTATTTTGGAAACTTTTCTAACAAAGGACATTGGAGCAGTGGAGCAGTGGCAATTTTTCTTGAAAAATACTCGCCTCTCGAGTTTTTAAACATTGCGTTGGAGGACCAGGTACTCTCTTTTGGTAAGTTTTGCCTTTCACTAATTAGAGAGTCTTTCATAGAAGTTTCTTCCAGCCAGCACACTCTCCCTTTAAATGCCCATTCTTGCACAATGAGGACAAAGCAGATTGTTAGACACAAACACTACTTACTTATGGAGGATTATAAGGAGGGTGATGTTCAAGACTTCAGTCCTTTCTATTGAAATTACTCTATTTGTTGGCCATTGAACAATAACTTTGAGGATTTTGGTCACTAAGAGATTTCAAGTTCTTCTTAAGTATGACATATCCTTTTCTAATTTGTTGCTCTTCTCAACGAACAATCCCAGCTTTTCTCAGAGTTTATTCAATTTTTTCTTGAATGTAAATTGGTAAAACCATTTGACATTACCATTTAGCTTTTCGCTTCATCAGTTACTGATTCACTGTTTTTTAAGTTCAGAATTATCAGACTCTAGAGGCACATTGTTACGTTTCCATCCAGTTTAACTTTGTGTTCAGTTTTAAACTTCAAGTTCAGCATTCATGGCCGTCTCTTTCAGACGTTAACTCAATTACAGACATCAATCATAACTTTTGCCACAGTTCTCATTTTTTTAAGAGAATATTATCCAAACCATTTTCATATCAAGAAGAGTACCTTGTCATCCTATTTTCATTTTCTGTCTGAGCCATGAGAACAAACATGCATTGAAAAATGGTTCCTCATCATGACAGCCACCATAGAAAACATCATTTGGTCATCAATATCTTCTGAATCAACTTGAAGAATCACCCCAGCAGCAAGAGACCTTTTTGGGACTACCAAGTCAGCAGCAGCTTTTTGATCTCTCTTAACGAAGTACCAGGTCCTTCTTTCTTTTCACTTCTGGTTTTTGCTGTTCACTTGTTTCATCTTGAAGCAGGGACACTCCTCTAATAAAGTGCCCACTTTTCTACACTTGTACATGTATCACCTTGGAGTAGATTTCGAGAACCATCTGTTCCTCTTTTAAAAACTTGTTCTTTTCTCACATTTTTGCAATCTGTTGATGAGATATGCATATCATCATCACTGGAAATCTTCATTGTTATACTCACATCAATGACTTATCCTTTTGACTTCTTCTTTGATGCATCGTCATTTGATCATCCTCATGTTGTCTTCAGATTTCCAATCAGTGTCATCCATAGTCAGCACCTTCAAATCCTTCGTCTTCTGTAATGGCATCAACCTTGCTTTCCCCGGATTTTGGAAGAATTCGACAGTACTTTTCTCTGACTTGTGTGCTCATGCTTATAGGGTCACCAAAGACTTCGCAGCTCATTGAAGGGAAGACAATTTTTGAACATGTCATAAATGTTCTCCTTCTTCATTGTGAAGTTTTCATACAGTGAGGTAAGCATATCATCTTGCTTCTTTGCTTGTTCAGTTCCTTCATGAGCAGTCTTTAAAACAGTCCAAATTTCCGCTTAGACAGACTCACAAGCTGAAACCACCTTGTTGAACTATCAGGTCCTATCCACAGACAAGAAGAGGTTTTTGCCTTGTAGCCCTTTCTATCTTTTTCTGTCAGCTCATCGTTATTTCGTCTAGGCTTTTGAACAAGACTGGTTTCTCTCCATCCTTTCTTCTATCATTGGAATAAATGGTTCATCTAGTACAATATCTCACAACCACTTCTTCAGCATGAGAAATCATGAATTCTAACTTTCCAACAATTGTAGAAATGTCTATGGAACGGGGAGGTCTTGTTGGAAGACTGGAATTCTTCTAGATTAAGTGAGCAGCATTCTAGAACAGATATCACTTCCTTGGGTTAACCAATAGAGAGTGCCGGATCTGAGACCACTGAGAGAATATATGCGACTTCAACTTAAACAGAATAATGGACCAAGGTCTTTACTACCACTATTGAGATAACAGAAAGTAAAAGCAATTAAATCAACACAATGAGTTTACGTGGAAACCCTTGCTTAAGGGGCGTAAAACCACAGACCGTCTCACAGATTTTCAATCGTTTTATAATCTTCAAAAGCCAAAGTAACCACAGATAAAACAGATGTGGGAAGAAGTTTTTTTTAATCTACGTTTAAGCAATAGTCTTATTTCTTAACAAGCCTAAGTAGAACCCAATATACCCACTAAGCTATCCCACTTGGACAACCTAGGATTTTAACGATACCCACTGATCCTTTATAGTCAGGAATAGGTTTAAATATAAGAACAAGAGAATATATTCTTTAACAGATACATTAAAAGCTCCAGAGATTACTGTTGTTCTTGGAATAATTCTACCTTTCGTTGCTAGCAGCGTTTGCAATGTTTTTGAAAAGTCTATATCCAAGTTGCAAAAACTACAAAAGATGTTTAGGAAAGTGACTTTTATATGGACAAGTCCACTTTTCCTTAAACTCTTTGACATTGGTGGAGATAGTCTACTTTTCTGACGTCATGGGAAGCGGCTTTTGTGCACCTACTTTCTGACCGTTCAGCTGGGCAGTCAACTGGCTGAGTCGCATGGAGAGTTTGGACTTTACAAGGTCCCGGGTTTGTTCAATCTCAACACTCAAATAAAAAATCCTGGGGGACCTATACAAGGTCTCTAAGTTGTTCAAATCATCTCAAAACTTGCAAAAGAACATATATATTGCATCTTTAAAACTAGTTATAATAGTAATTAAGTTATTATTATTAATCAATTGCCGTTAAAGATTACATTTGGTGTGATGTCCATAGTACGTGCAATTTGTGTGTACCTTGTCTCAATGAGTAAGAAATTATTTAAACTTACATTCTGAGTTATAAAAAGAAATATAATTTTTCAAATGAAAAATAATATCCCATATAACTAACTCAATGAAGGAAGAAATTGTCTCATTTATAGCAATTACCAATAACTATATAAAAAATGTTCATTAGCGATAATTAAAAATTAATTATCGCTAAATATATATTTTTAGTCGCAATTAGCACTTCTTGTATATGTTCCTAAAGTTTAGCGACATTGTTTATAATGACACTTAATTAGTGTTGGTAAAGACTTTAACAGTCTTTATTAATGTCAATATTTGTTGTCGCTAAAAATTATTTTTGTTTTAGTGAATTTATCAGTCAACAAATTCAATTTAAGAATTTATTCAAAACTTTATTATAACTTCAATTTAACAATCTCAGTATCATGGTTCCTTTTCATTTCCAGCAAGAATGACTTATCGAGTGAATTTTTTTTTAAAGATGCCTCATCTATAGCATATTTACTCATCTTGTTTGTCTTCTTAGTTCTGTGACACTTCTTCGTCATGTATTTGAATATGTATAAAAGAAAAGAGAGGCGAGAGAGAGGAAGAGAGAAGAGAAGCCACAAAAATATAGCTAAAATTAAAATTAAGTTGCGAGTCGTAATTAATTCAAACTATAGCTATATAAATTAACTAATATATGTTTACTTATCCACGTAATTAGTCCTTAAAAAATAACCTAGCAACAAATTATCTTCTATGACTTCTAATTAATTTTTTAAAAAAACAAATAAAATGACCAGAAACAATAAATCATAAAGACTTGGAACTACTAACACATCTTTCTTAAAAGTGTTGTTTTTTTGCACATGATCAACTTCCCATAGATAGCTATCAATCCTTACAGATTGATCTCATACAAATGAAAACTTTAAGGCATAAGCAAAGGAAGAAGTTTCTTCTTTCTTTGTATAGAATTGATTCAGTTAAGATGTTAAAACTAATTTTACTTTATCAAATTAGACTTATATATTGGGAAAATTATATGAATAGGAACCTATTATTTTAAATTAAATGTTATAGTCATACTTTACTTTTAGTTGATTCTCCGTAAATATCCCCTTTATTTGTATATGATTCGGTCTACCACTTAGCCTTTTCAATATACATATTAGCATTTATTATATTCGATATAAAATGTACAAAATAACATTGTGTTTGTTATAAAGTGAGAAAAAGTGTTATACAAATACAAATACATATATTTTCGTCTTTACACTTATTATTATAAAAAGATAGAAATCTTATTATTAAAAATTACAATAAATAAAGAAATTTATACAAAAACTTAACATTGAAGTGTAGTGAATCATAAATCAAAAAGTTTCCATAACAAATATAAAATTCTATTATGGAGCCGTTAATTATGCAAACTAAGTTATAAACCAACAATATGATTTTTTATATTAGCTATTTGTGAAACTTTACTCTATATATTTGATGCAAATTATATTTATATAGTTTTTGTTTAATCTTACTTTTGTGAAGCAATATGGTACGATTTGAAAACGACTAGATCTGAGTTTAATCTCCTGAGGAATTTTATTCAGTAATATAAGATAAACTCACCCTCCATTGAAGAAAACAAAAATTTAAAAAAAAAAATAACTAGTCAAGTGAGAAGCAAATAAAAGGAATGCTTAGTTCCTACTAACAATTGTGACATACTAGAACAGCTAGTGAAATCCTTGACAAGAAAAAATGGAAAAAAAGAATATTTGAAGTTTGCCAATATTGCCGCTTCACAAATAAAATAATCTTAAAAATTTATTAAAATTTTCCTACTTATTTTCTTTTCTTTTTTCCAACTCTTTGTCTTTTCGACTATATTTTCCTATGTGGCAAGTTAAAGAGTGCTGCATGAAAGGGAATAAGTACGGTAGATCATAAAATCAAAAACATCTTCCAGGAGCCTTACCTCCGTTTATGGTGCACTAAGTCACCAATCCACCCTCTCACATTTTTTCCTAATTTCACTCATTTTGTTCAAAAAACAAAACTCAAAAAGATTCAAACAACCACTTAATTAAAAACAATTTTAGCAATTAATGATTAATTGTCGCTTTAGAGGTAATTGCTAGAGAAACTACATTTGAGCATTTTTGTAATGTAGCTAAAGTCTATAGCCATAGTAAAATAATGAACATGCTGAAGTACAAGTATTTATGTTGGATTTTAAAAAAGGGGTGAATGGAAAATGAAGAGTGCGAATTTATGACGAGTTTGTGACCTTTATGAAATTGTTGCGACTTTTACGAAGAGTTGTAACTTCTCTGAAATGTGCGACTTTTGAGAAAGTTATGATTTATGGAAAATGGTGACTTTACCAAAGGTTTGTACCGTTACGGTAAGGGACACAATAAGAAACTCTTTTCGCACTACCCTTTGTTTTCTATAAATGAGGGATTTCCTCTCATTTTAATATAGAATTCATGGACTTCTCTTCAAACTACTAAATTACGTATTCTAAGTGTACTTTACTGGCGTTGAGTGGTTTGCTGACACCGGAGGTTTTGGTATCTATATTGTGATTGAGTCATTTTACCGTGAGAGGTCAATTCCACATCAAAAACCTCGGTACTAGAGGGGGAATAATTTACCTTAAGGGGACACTGGAATTCCGTAGACTTGATCTTTTTCCAAATTAAAAATTCCAAGATTCTGTACGTGTTTTACAAACTTTAGAGTTGTAAATTAATTTCAGTCTTCTATTCTTTTGTTCTTAACTGGTTCATTAAACTTGGTAACTTCGTTGTTGTTTCTGCAAAGTTGTGGAATCAGTAAGATGTTAGACACATATTACACAAAATCTTCTTTAAGAAAAAATATTGCGTATATTTTGTTAAAAAAAATTGTTTTGATTCTCGTTTCGCTACTAGTTTTAATTTTCTAGTTGTGAAAATGTTCTTAAACTTTGTTTTATTACAAAGATGTTCAAAGTTTTGTTCTAAGTATGTTTGGAATACAAGATGAACAACAATTTATTGTCGTTAAAAGCTGATTTTGTTGTAGCTAGAATATGCATGATAGGCTGACAACTCTCTTTAGAAAGTAACGTCTTGATATTTTCTCCAAATGCCATTCATTTCGTTGTTATAAATACTAGGACAAAGAGGAGGAGCTAGTATCATCCTCACAACTAAGTTAGGTCTTAATATTTAAGTATTTATTTTATTTCAAATTAAAATGGTCATTGTGAAGGGAAATACATCGCCTTTTCACCCTGGAAGGATAGAAGCAAGGCCTGTAATTAACTTTGGTTTGAATAGAGAGTTTGAAGCTGATGATGACGACGACGACGATGATGACGGAAAAAAAGTGGCACCTGCAGCGTAACTTCATAGCTATGTTGCTTTGAAACCATGAAGCCAGTCATAAGGGACAAGTTAATTAGCTCTTGAGTTCTCCTTAGTCTTTCTATTGATTATTAAATAAATATAGTAGTGATGACAATGAGATAATATGTATTGTTTTATCAATTAGCAAGGTTTGGGGCCGATTTAATAAATTGTGTGTACTCATTTATAATGTAGATATAAAATAGTTAGTAATATTAATAGAGTCAAATTCATCTTATTAATTTCAATTTGCATTTGTAGAGCATAGAAATATCATGCAAAAAAATGACTATAATAGAAATATCAGGTATATTAGGCAAACTTTTCAATTTATTATCTTGTTTTATTTATTTAGAGGTTCAATATATATCTAGAACTCAAATATTCATATCAAATGAACAATCCTTTAAATAGCACACCATCTGTTTAAGAAAAAAAAATTAGGTCATCACCAGGGCCGGGGGTTAGATTTGATTCCTATCATATCTATTCGTTAAAAAAAAAAAAAGGATACAAAGTTAGAGGAGGACAAGGACCAAACCTCTAACAAAATAATCAACTACAAAAAATATTTTCAGAAAAAGGGCAATAATGGAAAAAGAATGTCACATTTTCTTATAGAGTAAGTATTTAAATGTATAATTTATTTTTAATCCTTGTTGATCCCACTTAATTTTAAGTATAGTACTCTAATATATTTATGAGGAAAGATAAAAGTGAGTTTACTTTTTTGCTAGGGCAATTTGGTAAAAATTCAAAAGTCTTCATTATTTCTTAAATTTCGTAGCCGGTCAAATGTTGTCAACAAAGGGAGTACTTAGTTTAAATAGAAACTTTCACATATAGGCAAATAAACAATTTATATTGTAGTCAGCAAAGTTTGCATAATTGCGCTATCATAGCAAAAATAGAAACTGTATAATTGTATAACATAAAGTTGGAGTAAATGTATACACGAAGTGATATAAACCAGAAAGAGAAAAGACACTGGGACAGCAACTGCATAAAAACGAAGTGTATAAAACGAATTGATAAGTGTATAGAACGATTATGATACAATTGAATTTGTATAAAATAAGAAAGGAAAGGAAAAAAGACAAAGAGATTGACAAGGCATATACAATTGAATGAATCGTATTAAAACGAGGGAAAGAGAGAAAAATTAGATACAATTTGAAAATTGTATAAAACGAGGAAAGAGAGAAAGTCAAAAAGAAATGAGAAGGGAGTATTTGTCTTGTCTAATTATAAGTATATAGACGAAAATATATGTACTTGCATGTGTATATACAATTTTCCACACTTTATACAAACAGAAATGTAATATACATTTCTTTGTTATATAGTGAGAGAAAGACGGAGATGGCAAGCGAGATTTGGGGAGAAGATGGCGAGAGCAGATCTGGAAGAGGGAAGAGAGGGGAACAAAAATATATGATTTATACAATTTTTATGCTTATACAATAGAAAAGAAAACAATTTTATACACATTGTGTTTGTATAAAAAGTGAGGAGAGCAAGCGAAGATGGCGGAGAGTGGTGAGCGAGATATTTGGGAGAGAACAAGCGACTGACAATTTTTTGCAAAACATTGCCTATGGAGCACAATTCCAATCAAAACCCTAGCTATCCATTTATTTTAGGTTATAGTTTGATTATCCAAAAATTTCTCTATTTTAAATAATAGAAAAAAAACCAAATTAAAGTAAAAGGAGGGAGGTAGAAACTAACTTATCAAAGAGTTGGGGGTTCAAATATGTTGATACATGTAGTGTAACGTTAGTTCATGTGTTTTTGTTATAAATAAGAATCGTTATTTATAAGCACTTTCTCTGTATCTAAATAAATATTTTACTTTTCTCTTTGATCTTTGTTACATAGAGTGTTTCGTTCTGTATTTGTGTTTTTCTATTTAGTATCCTTTGTATTCCAATTTTAGGTGTGCATAGTTTACTATATCAAATAGAATCTCCAATTTAAGTTTTTTATTTTTTCTTAATCTATATTCAATATAGGTCTTCTTCTATGTTCAAGTCTTTCAAAGGTACTGCTCCTTATGTTACTCCAATTTAAGTTATCTATTTCATTTTATTTTATATGTATTAAATAGAGTGGATTTTTTCTATAAGTATTTCAATTTCAAGATGTACATGACAAATATAAAACCACGAAATCATTTAAAGGACTACTATACGCATCGTTAAATTAAATTATAAAATTCAAAAATTTTCTGTTATAACTTAGTTTTGACCATATATTCTTATGTGGCAAATCAAAGAGTGTGCATGAAAGGGAATATGTATGTGTAGATCGTGAAAACCAAACATCTTCCATGAGGTTACCTCATGTCATTCCATTTCCTCAACAAATAATGTGTATGTGTCCACTAATTCACCAATCCACCCTCTCATCTTTTGTAATAACACTAATTTTGCAAAAAGCAAATCTCAAAAAGTTAAAAGATTCAAACAACCACCTCATCGAAATGATTTTTAGCGATAATTTAATTTTAGCACTTTATAAGTGCCGCTTAAGGCCTATAACGACATTGAATCTAATGAAAATGTTGATATTAAGGTTTTAGCACTCTTTGTTATGCATATTTATTAACGCTAAAAGCTGAGTATTAAAGATGCATGACAGACCAATAACTCTCTTTAGAAAGTAATGGGTCGATATTTTCTCCAAATCTCATTCATTCCATTGCTAAAAATACTAGGACAAAGAGGAGGAGCTAGTATCACCCTCATCAGTCATCACTAATTAAGCATTAGGGTTTTATATCTAAAATTTTATATTGTTCAAATTAAAATAGTGATTGTGAGCGAAAATAAATCGTCTTTTCTCCCTTCAACGTAGAAGCAAGGCCTATAATTAGCTTCTGTTTGAATACTATGTTGTTTTTTCTATTAGTCAATTTTCTATTCCTAGACCATATCCAAGCAAACGATGAGTGTAAATGAATAATATTTTACATTTGTTTATTATCTTCTTCTTTTTCTCATTATATCAGCAATATATATTTATATAACTCTTTTTATTTATTTTGAAGTTGATAATATATCTAGAACTCAAAATATTTCATATCAAAATTTTAAAAAAAATGTTTTAAATTATACAACACCTATTAATTAATCTACGTTTTAAAAAAAAAAATTGTCATCGTTAGAGTTGTGTGAACCCTTTGTGTGGGGGCCGGGTTGTATCAGAAAGTTGTTGGACTATAGCAGATTCCGTATCAAATATGAATTTTATTAGGGCAAACTATAGAAATCACATATTTTTAAGGTAAAATTATAATATATTCCTTAAAAGTTTATAATTACAAAAATTTATCAAACGGATACAGTAATATAAGCGTTGATACATTAAAAAGAGGGTCAGATACATGCGCTGATACATTAAAAAAAAGGGTTGAAAACATTAATGGAGGGTTCGTATGCATTAATGGCCAAAAAAATAAAGTGGCTATACATTAAAAAGAAGATCGAATACATGTGTTGATACATTAAAAGGAGGATAAGATACATTAATGGAGGATCGGATACATTAATGACATTTTGACTTAAGAGAAAAATGAGAGATTTTGAATATTTGTAAAGCTTACAGGGGATAATGATAATAAGTAAACTAAAAGGTGAACTTTCTGTAATTAACCATTATAACACTTTTAGGTGAAATTATCATGTTTATTATCGTGTATATTTAGGGATGTTTATGGGACTGCTTGAGGTGCGGTTACTGGTCAAAGTTAAAATCAAACGGTTAGTTGTTATCGATTTTGGTTTAGTTTGGATTTGATTCAGTTATTCGATTACTAATCATACACAATAATAAAAGAAACAATTCATTCAAAAAGTGAAAAATTTGTTCAAAATGAAAAATAGTTAGAATGACTCACATTACAGAACTTTTGATACTCACTAAATTTTGCTATGAATAAAGCTTCAAAGTCACTATTTAGCCTAGAAGGAAAGCGGACAGTGTGACATATGATCGTCTCACAAAAATTCTCATTAGGAACAAAAAAAAAAAAAACCGTACAACATGACATCAATAGATAATGTTCTCCACCTTGAATATTTTTTGCTTTTTAGTAAGTTACAAATAAATGTAATGAAAACATAGTATATATAAGAGAGAGAGAGAAGTGTCAGCTCGATTCCGTGGTACTTTATTGGAATTTTTTGCTTTAACATTATATATATAGAGAGAGATTGTTAGCTCGATTCAGTTATATATTTGAACTTTTTTCTAACATATATATATAGAGAGAGAGAATTGTTTTAGCTAGATTCAGTTATTTTCTTGATTTTTCCTTAACAGAACCAAGAACCAAACCAATCATGTACTATGATTTTTGAAAAAAATCTAAAAATCAAACCAACCCCCAAAACTAAACCAAAAAAAAAAAAAAAAACAATCATTTATTATTGGTTTGGTTCAATTTTCATTACGATCTAATATATCTATATATTATATATTATATATATATATATATATTATAATGGCACCTGGTATTTACGATGTGTGGCAAATTAAAGAGTGTGGCATGAAGAGAAGAAGAATGGTGGATTGTGAAAACCGAGTTTACCTCAGTCCTTCCATTCCACCTATATGGACAACATATGGGGCACTTCATCATTCATTTTGCAAAAGAATCTCAAAAATTAAAGTAAAAAAGATTCAAGCTATAAGCAAAAAAGATTCACTAAAAAGATGATAGATAGCTCTCAGTGGAATTAATGAGTCGATATTTTCTACCAATGCCATGATTCAATGCTATAAATAATAGGACAAGAGGAGCATAGCTACTATATATCAACAACCCTCGTCACCTAGCTTATTACAACTAGGGTTTAATTTCCAAAATTCTTACTCTTACAAAATTTTGAATCTTTTTTTTTAAAAAAAAAAAATGGTGATTGTGAGAGGAAACACATCGTCTTTTCATCCCTATGAGATAGAAGCAAGGCTTGTAATTAGCTTTTATTTGAACAGAGAGTTCGAGAATGATGTTGATGATGACGATGATGATGATGGAGCAAAAGTAGCACCTGCAGCATACTATTGTTTGACATGTTTTCTTTGAAAACATTGAGCTCCTAATATATAAATATGTGTTGGTTTTCTTTTTTTTTATTTTTTTTTTTTGGTTTGGGAAGGAGAAATGGGTGGCTAATTTTTCCTTAGAATAAATAGAAACTAAACCCTGCTATATCTATATATAATATATATGAGAATTTGTCTTCTTGTATTAGCCCAAAAATATATATATAGTCTTCTTTTCCCCCCTTTATATTAGCATTAGCACTTTTTTATCATTATTAATTGAAGCAATTATATATTTAGAATTAAAAAGATGTCATGTCAAAATTGAACTATTTTTTCATTACACATCATCCTTAATAAATATGGTTGAATTTTGAGCATGGAAAATTACTTCATATATTCCAAGAAATGAGGAACTTCAAACATTAAATTTAATCTCATATTTCAGAAATGAAGCTACATTTATGGACTACTTTAGATTCTCCTATTTTTGTTTCCTTTCTTACATATCCATTTGAAGAAAAAAAAAAAACAAGAGATTATTAAAGGGTAATGAATCTATCTGAAGATGTAATTTTCGAGATTTTGACAAGACTACCTGTAACTTCTTTGATAAGGTTCAAATGCGTTTGCAAATTCTGGTATTCTCTCATCAAGAACCCTAATTTCATCTCAAAGCATTTGCATAACCTAAATAACAAACAAAATCATCTCCATTTGCTGATTAGTCGCCGCGGAAATATTACAAATAAAAGGATCCTCTCGTTGTCACAAAAGATTACATTGGATGTTTTCAAATCAATCACGATTTTCCAGAATACTTCAATGACAAATTTGGTCACATAAGACTTATAGGTCCATTGTAAACGCATTGTTTGTTTTGCTGGTAATCCAGATAACATTGTTCTATGGAATCCATCAATTAGAGACTACAAAATATTACCTCAATCACAAATTCAACGTCTTGTTGGATCAACAATACGTGGGAGTGATTTTGGATTAGGGTTTGATTCGAAGAAAAATGATTATAAGGTAATACAAATTTTATGTTTGTCTAACGATTGATCGTGTTTTGGTTTATCAGTTGAGCTAACTCTTGAATACACATTCGGGAGTAAGTATTAAAAGGGTCTTGGACATCTAAAATAAAAGTATGGTAATCCCTTTCATGGAGTAGGTATATAAAAAATGAGAACTTTTGTGTTAGGTCAAGATGTTGTATCATGAAGTGATAATTCAGTTAACAGAGTGAAGAGATTTTTCAGAATATTAAGTTACCATCAAATATTGAAATTTTTGGAGTGCAAGAAATTATGAGGAGTGTTTGGGTGATTGTACCATTTAAAGAATCAATTTCACTTATTGTTTATTGTTTAAAAGAAGTGGAGAAGTATTATGATATATGGGTGATAAATAATGAATTGGGAGTTGAAAATTGTTGGACTAAATTGCAAAGAATTGGTCCTATTTCTAGGGTGGAAAGGCCTTTAGGGCTTTGGAAAAATGGTGAGCTAATTTTGGAAAATAGCTCTGGACAATTAGTGATTTATGATCCTTCAAATCAAGAAATGAAGACACTTGGATTTTATGGGAAAAGAGGCAGGTTGGAAATAGTTGTTTACAAGGAGAGTTTAGTTTCAGTCAATTGATATCGTAGATAAGGTCTACATACATCCCACTCGATCTTCAGACCCAACTTGTGAGGTCATACTGGGTATACTGTTGATATTGCTTCTATGTGAATAGCAGAGGAGACAAATTTGAAATGGAAAGTAGTGTATAATTCATGTATATATGTAGATGTTTTTCTGGGGGATGTATGTATGTATGGTCGAGATGAAAGGAATTGAATTTAATTAATTGGATACGCAGGATTCCTATTCAGAGTGCACTCCCTTGAAAAACAAATAGTCATATATTTTCCATCGCGTTATGAAACCTTAGAAGTGGAATATTGAGAAAACTAAATTTCTTCTTGTACATAAATATAAGTCGGAGACGAAAGGAAATAAAAAAAAAAATGAAGGTGAAATTTCCAAAAGAGCAACAAAAACAAGTTTGAAACCAAAAATAAAAATTTAAAACAGGAGGTGAGACGGCGCCTCTAAATTGGGTGGTGGGGTAGAAGGCAGAAAGGTCCCTATGGGCCTACAAAGCGCCAAGGTTGCAAGGCGAAGGCACCACCACCACTCACTCTCAGCATCACCTCCCCCACCCTCCTCTCCCACCCACCCCGGCCCCACTCACCACCACCAACCCTCTCCCATATCCCCTTCTCCAATACTATATTTCCCCACCCCCCTCTTTTCAGAAATACACTCCCCACTTCTCTTCTCCAAATCCCCCTCACTCCCAAATTTCCACCATTCTGAGTCCCCGATCACAAACTAATACAATTTCTTCCGCCACTATTATGCTCTATCCACAACCCTTGTCCCGACTACCACAACTCCATTTCCTACCTTGACGTGATAAAACTCCATATCAACAAAACTACAAACAGCGAAGCATCTAACCAGCCGCTCAAACCATTAGCCCCCCGCTCTTCCCCCCAATTGGTTCGCCATACTAATCACCTAACTATGACCTACTTACGCCTAACCCAACATAGCACACCCACAGCACCCTAATCACATTTTCTAGATTCCACCAATTGCTTTTTTGTGTGTGGATCATTTCGCTAATCCTTTCGCCACCCGTATACCTCCGAGCACCCTCTCCTCTTCCTACTCAACCAAAAAAAACAAAGATCTGAAAAAATCTCAAATAAGTAGGAGATGAGAAGGAGCATATTTTTGACATTTTTCTTTAAACATGCATTTCTTTGTGCTATTTATGAACAGTCAAATGCTCGCCTTACGTCGAGAGGGCCCGAGGCATTCAGATTTCGTATCGTACAAACAAAAAAAAAATACAGCATTCATCGTCTTCCTTGATTGTACTCGTAGCCAAAACCCATTTTGATTCCCTACAGCATACATACAACACCCTATATGTTTACTTACTTTACCTTCTTGGAGTAACAAAAATGGGAAGATTCTTGCTGTTGCTTCTGTGAAGAGAAAAAAAAAAACCTCTGTTGATTGTGTGGAAAAATCTGTCTTAAAGCCTGATTCAATAAGGTCCATTTCCACGTTTCCGCTTAGAATGACCTCTTTGCATGGTTCCTCTATGCGCAGACGATCCCTGTTCAGATAAAGACTCTTTCAGATACAGAGCTTTGAGCAAATTTAATCCAATAAAACTAGTATATTATACATATGATAATGTGATGATTGATTCCAATTTGTCTTCCTCTTTGGACATGAATGCACCCTCCACCTCCTCTTTTGGTGATGCATTAGGGGGTGATGATGCCGGATGTTAGGATTTCAATCCATTCTGTTTATTCCACCCAGGATCAGACTGACCAATCTCAGTAGCACCAACCATTGTAGTAAGTGAGTCCACAGGCTCATGCGGCAATGATATTCCTGACATCCCATTGTACGACAAGATGCAACTCATTGCATTTATAGAGGCTGCAAGAACCTCAGGAAGAACTTTTCCAGGATGTGTGACCTGTAATAACATTCACTTGCACATTAGACCAACCAAAAGCCACATATGTCAGTACTATCTCTTGACATGAGCAAAAAGAATGCAGACCCGAATACTTTGCGTTGTTTTTCATTTCTGTTCTCTATTTGATTGGGGGAGGGCGAGGGAAGGTTCAGCTCTAGTAAAAAACAACTGCAGAAACAGAAAAATTACCTTAAATAAAATTGCTGCAGCTAACCTCTCTCTCAAGCAGTAAATTTGAGCAACATCAAGAGCTGTTGACTCAAAAGGAATCCATCTATCAACAATGACCTTAACTGTATTATCAGGTGAAGACATAATTTTCTCTCCTTGATGGGCTTCTGACAGATCTGCTTTAATATTACCTTCCTCGCCATTGTCCTCATCAGCATCTTCGTAATCACTTTCATCCTCATCATTGTCATATCATCATCTTCATTTCACAGGAAGCCACTACATCTCTGTTGCCAGCAATAACATGTGAAGTGGCCCCAATGGACACTAAAATTCCGTATAAGCAAGACCTCCATCAGCCAAGGGTTATCTCATCATTATGCCATTAGTGGTTGATCATAGAATTTTTGGAATGAAAGCTTGAAGTTAGTAGAATGAGGGCTTAATCGAACTTTATCACCACCTGCAGTCTCAATGACAGACTTCTTGTTATTTTTCAAAGGCGGGAGCAGTCTTCCAACCATAGGGTACAAACCAGCAACAAGAACAGCATGTAGTATGCCTGGATCCTGTGCGTTAAGGTTACAGGAAGATCCATCTCCGGGAATAAACCCATTCCTCAACAGTTCAGATGCAAGTTGTTTACGCATTCCTGATAGCATATGCATAGTGCCTGAAGATAAGAAGTAAATTAGAACCCCCAAAACCTCGCTTCTTGAACCAGTTTTCTTCGCACTTTCCAAGCCCCCTCAAATGCGCCCACAACTGCAATTGATCACTTCTTCCCCATACATGAGGCTAACTCAGCTTTGCAGCGGCAGCTTTTTATTCTCATTTGGCAAATGGGAGGGTAATGGATCTCTATATCAGAAGCGGCAAGCACTAGTAGTCAATGAGCGGTCAAGGCAGTTCAATGAAGATGGAAAGTAAAAGATCTTGCTGGTAAGCCGGATCTGTGAACTGGTAAAGATCCTAGCTTTCTCCAAGAAGCTCTGTAAGTTTTCTCATCAAATGACAACGCCCCACCCAACCCCCCAATAATCTTGAAGAACAATGATTGCATTACGTATGGTCTCATAAACCGGAGGGTCAAGTGTCTTCTGCAGGAATTCTTCTATCTTGCAATCAGGGTTAAGAAGCTTGACCTGCCAAAGAAAAGGCATTTAAACTGCTATACAGCAAGCTCTTTTGTTAAATAGTTTACATTCACAGTGAGTAGATTTCTTTAACAAAACTAGAATAATTTTCAAAAGCCTACTGAATTACTTTTTATTTTCATTATTACAAGTTTCTTCACCTCCTTCCAACCCTAGTTAATGTTTTCAACTACCAACAAGAAGCTTAATATATTTCACCTAATCATCTTTTTTATTTGAACTGGTAAAAGTTATTTCACCTAATTGTCATGCAAAGTATTTCTAGTATAAAAATCATATTCCCAAATGACAAGGAAGAATAATGAAGCACCTGAAGACATAGTTCCTCTATAGGAATCCTCTTAATCTCAGGAAACATGGAATAGGCAATGGAAGTGCTCGAAGTTTTGAATTAAGATTGATAACAATCCTGGTGGCCCCACCGCCCAGCACGCCCTTATCTTGCTTGCACTTGCTTTGAGACCCAGAAGATTTGGAAGAGTTGTTTTTACATTATTATTACGGGTCAAACTTGGTTCTTTCATGTGTGGTCCACTGTCGATACATAAACAACATCATCAATGGTAATGGCAGTTCAGCCAATATTAGTTGAAGAACGATTTTGCGGCAGCCTGGAGGCGGGGTCTAAAAAACCTATCTTTGCTCCACAGAAAGGGAACCATCGACTGGGAGAGGGATCACTGAAAACTTGACGATCATTGAAATAGTGGCTTGCTCTCAATCTCTCTCGTGTTCCTGTTAATGTCCTCCCACCCAGGAAGCGAAAACAAGGATGCCCGTCCTCCGAGGTCTTAGCTGATTTTTTTTAATAGTGCTCAAGAAGGACATCATCAATCAGTTCAGGGTTCAAACTGTTGTGTTGATAGTAGTTGTAAGTAAATTTGTGCTTCCTCACAACTGGAAGATGATTTCTCCAGGTGTTCCTTAATTATTTCAACCAACTGTGTCGGATTCTCCTGCTCAGCCCCTCTAGAGCCGTTTCAGTTTTCCCGATAATTAGGAGTTAATGGCAGTTCAGCAACCAAAAGAAAGGAGCATGCAAATGTCACCAACGCGGCCTTTTCCAGCTAACACCATCAATGGCGTCACTCCACTCAAAGAATGCTGATAATTGAAAATCTTTGGTCCCCCTTCAGAAGATATTAGATCCAAAAGGGGATCCAGATCATCATCTGAAAAAGCCAGATTAATTGCTTCATCTAAGGCAACTTGGTACTCCTCTGTTAATATTGATTCCTCAGGCATGACAGTGGATGAGGTGGAGTCAAGGTGATTATTTTTGGTGACTTGACACTCGGAAAGTACATCTCCCGATAGACTGTTTTACTGGGCATAGGGTTGTAGAGGCGTGTTGTACCTACTTCAAAAAACTCACATCATAAAATCAACAAAGAGCTAAATCAAATAGAAACTAGGAGAAAGGTTTTACAGGATAAGTAATATCCAGGGACTCGTGATAACTGGGCAGAACAAAAGTATTTGAAAAAACGTTCAGATCCAGTGTAGCAATCATCAGAACCCTGTTTGGGGTCCATTCAGTTGAATTATATATAAAACGACATAACATATACTGGAATAAAAACAAGAAAAAGAGACACTGTTTACTACAATACAAAAGCAAAATGAGAAATTTACCAAACGGCAACTTTGGAGGATGAAGGAAAGCAAAGGCCCTGCAAGTAAAGAAGATCAACTTGAACATTTGCTGTTTCAGTGGTTTAAATTAAAAGAAATTTAGTGACACCTTTTTATGTTTTCTTGAATGAAAATGACAAGCTAATTTCTATAATCCAGACAGGTTTGCATAAGTAAGCTACAGAAAGGAGGTTAATTGACGTGGCCAGTTGGCAAGCCAAAAATTAGCACATTATAATCCCAACTCCCGTCAGAAAGATCATTCATGACGGACAAAATTATAATCCATGTATCTATGTAACTAATAAAATAGATTAAACCAATGCACCTGAGAATAGCGAGCATGAAATCGGAGTAGCGATCCCTCTCATGAATTTCATCCTGTGAAATTTGAAGTTTTTTAGGCAGTAAAAAACAAAGAAGAAGCACAGCTGAGAATGTGTGTCAAATTAGAAAATATAAGCATCACTACAAGCAGAAGTAAAGAAGGATTAACATGACAAATGAACTATGCAAGAAACCAAACACCACCCAGATTGAAGCCAGACTTGTGAGATACAAACATAAATCAAAGAACCAAGTAAAAAAGTAAATAAATGATGATAACAAAATATATTGTTGCAGAGAACTGTGATAGAAGGAAAAAGAAGAAAGAGAATTATGAACATCATAACTTCAGAAGGAACACACCAGAAACAGATAAGAGATGTAAGAAACAAAAATATTTACTCCCACAAATCTAAAACTTGCACTTGGTTAAACGGTTTGTTCTACATGTAATCTGAGTAATCTTCAGGATGGATATGATTCAATTCACAAGAACATATTGCAAAAGAGAAGGCTATATTTACCATTTCAGATTCTCTGAGTTATAAAAGGCTCTGTTAGAACCAAACACTCAAGTAAACTCATTAAGTCATTGCTCATACATTATACAATAATATCTAGAAATTGTGATTTTTGCCTCAAATTATCTCGAAAAATACTGCAAATATTAGGAGTCGTCATATTACCCTAAAAGAAAGTTATGGTTTTGGGGATAGAAACAAAGGAAGAGTCTCGCATTTAGATTTAGCAAAAGCTTGAGTTGGTGGTAGTTAGCTCGAGTTCCCCCAAGAAGGAGAACACTTAGTGACCTTCCGTAGTTAGTTGTCTAAGACTCACATTGATAGTTAAGTCCTTAGTAAGGGTGATAAACAGGTAAAGGTCTATCCTGAGTGAGAATCTTACAGGGGCGGCTCAACGTAATTGGGGGTCTAAAGCAAAATTTCAATTCGCGGCCTAATATATAATATATTTTATATATACGATTATTCAAAATTTATTGTTTTTACACTATTAGAGGAAATTCTAGTACTTATATTGTTTTCTAGTTACTAGTTTAGGTTAGATTTGTATTAACTCAACATTGAAAAACGTCCTTTAAGTGATGCAATTATTAATGTATTTGTAACATAGTGCTAAAGTTAGTAAGTGTTATTGAGAGTACAAATAAAATGAAGCGTAAGAAAACACAACCATGAATTGACCACAAGAAGTTGATAACTTGGTATTACCTATTTTAACTGTTTTATCTAGTAATGCTTTGATGAAACTAAAATTAAAAAGAGAAATAAAAGAATTTGTACATTCACCTTTCCACGGCTTCACTTATTAATTCTCTATTTTTACCAAAGTACAAAGTGGTGAGTGGAAAATTTATTATAAAGAGATTATATTTTCTTTATAAAAATACTTAATTTTTCTAAAAAGTTTACACATAATTTAATTTAACAAAATTGGAGGCCCCAAAAATGTGGGGACTACGGCAAAGGCCTAAAGGCCAAAGCATAGAGCCGCACCTGGAATATTACAACCGAAAATCAGCTCAGCTATGGATTGGATAGCTTAAGAGAAAAAGGAGGGGTATGTGGATCAGCAAGGATTTCCAATGGGGTTGCTTGACTCAATGATTATCAAAGAAATAGCGCAAAAGACGCCAAGTCTGTTGAGGCTTTTAAGTGCAAGCACAAATAAAGCAGGTGCTGTAATTCAAAAAGGCACCACAGGAAAGAAAAAATAATACAATATGTATACAAAGAAATTGAAGACATATGATTAAGTGAAATTCATTGTTAGTTTCGCACCTCTTGGACAGAGGTTCGTTGCAAGGACAAGTATGTCTTAGAACCTCTGAATCACGACAGTAAAGCGCACATACAAAACAAAGTGAATACGTTTCAACACGTGTTGAGCATCACTGTAAGGCTTAAGCGCTGAAGTGCCTTGAACACTGGTTGACAGTGGTCAAAACTCGGAGTGAGGGGAGAAGATCGGCGGAGGGGCTTGAGGGACAAGTAGTGGTGCTGATGCAAGGGATAGGACAACTAGTTGCAGCAATGGAAAGCAAAGAGAAAGTGTGTGGGTTCAAGGGGTAACTTTCCAGGACATTTGAGGGGATTGGCAGTGGAAGGAGATGTCAAGAGAAAGTGGAAAAAAGAGGTTGCTAATGCAAAGTTGGTGGAGAGCAAGGACAGGGAGGAGAAGCGGATGACTAGGGAAACGTATAAGATGGAGAGGAATGAGCATAGTCAGAGGTGATGACAACAAAAACAAAATTTTTCAAACATTTCATGCAGAACTAGAGGACAAAGGCAGGAATAAGAAAATGTACAGGCTAGCCAAGGTGAGAGACCTAGACCAAGTGAAGTCCATCAAAGACGAGAAAGGAAACATATTAGTGGATAAGGGACTCATTACACGGAGATGACATACATACTTCCAAAAACTCTTAAATGAAGACGGAGTCAAGGACATTGTGACGGGTGATTTAGAGCACATCGAGAATCATTGAGATTTTGGGTATTGTAAGCATATAAAGGTTGAGATGGTTAAGGATGTTATTAATCAGAAGAGCGAATGAGATACCAATGGAATTTCGGAAGATCACAAATAGGCGAGTTTAAAGTGGTTAACTAAGTTGTTAAATGTCATTTTTAAGACGAAAAAAATGCCCAAAGCATGGCGGTAGACTAATGATTACCCTGTACAAGAACAAGACGATATTCAAAATTGTAACAATTACATGGGGTTTAAGTTGCTATGCCACATTATGAAAAATTAAGTGAAAGTGGTGTGGATAAGGATGAGGAGGTGTATGTCTATTTTCGATGACCATTTCAGTTTCATGTCGGGGAGATCTACATGCCATTCAGATAGTAAAAAGATTGGTGGAAATGATCCCAGGTGTACCGACGACATACATTATGACGATTAAGGACATGTACGATAGAGCCAAGGCCGGAGTGAGGCCAATGAAGGAGACTTGTAACACTTTCCAGTCATGATGGGTTGCACAAGGGTCATCTCTAAGTTCCTTTTTGTTTTACCTTGGTGATGGATGAATTGACATGCCATATATAAGGTGAAGCACCATGGTGTATGAGCAAATGACATAGTATTGATTGATGAGAATCCTAGTGGAGTTAACCCTAGGCTGGAGTCTGGACGTTTGGAGACAAACCCTGGACTCTAAAAGGTTAAAGTTGAGAGGTTCAAAAATAAATACTGGAGGACAAGTTCAATGACTGCACTCATGAGGCTTAGTGGCATGGAAGTGAGGCTTGATAACCAAGCACATACCAAAAAAAAAAAAGTTTAAAGTGAATTGGGTTTTTAAATTAAGAAATTGAGAGTAGGAAAATGATGTTATACAATGTATTAGGTGGGGTGGGGTGGGGGGGGGGGGACGGGGGGGGTTGGGGGGGGGGGGGGTGGGGGGTTGGGGGGCGGGGGGGGGTTGGGGGGGGAGGGGGGGGGGGTGGCGGGGTGGGCGGGGGGGGGGCCATGGTGGGGGGGGTGTGGGGGTGTGGGGGGGGGGGGGGTGGGGGGGCGGGGGGGTTGGGGGGGGGGCGGGGGGGAGGGTTGTGAAGGGGTGGGGGTCGGGGGGGGTGGGGGGGCGAGGTGGGTGTGGGAGGGGGTGAGGGGGGGGGGGTTGGGGGGGGGGGGGGGGGGGGTGGTGGGGGGGGGGGGGCACGGGGGTTGACGGGGGTGGGGGGGGAGGGGGGGGGGGTGGGGGGGGGGGGGCTGGTGGGGGGGGGGGGGGGCGGGGGGGTGGGTGGGGGTGGGGGAGGGAGGGGTGGGGGGGGGGGTTGGGGGGGGGGGTGGCGGTGGTGAGTGG
>JAKWJA010002075.1:55000-62261 GCA_027704765.1 Solanum habrochaites
AGATAGGGGTGGTAGGGTTAGTAAGTTTGTGCACCGTTACCTATTTCTTTGTCCTTAGATATCTATTACTATAGCTTGTTTCTTTTTGATGACCAACTACCGAGTGTTTCTTGTGCTTTCGTTACCACATTATTTTGTTGTTCTTTTCAAGAATATTATGTAATGCTTCCTTTATTATTTGGTACATCTTTTTTTCTTCTATATATTCTTTGATATGTGTTATTTGCGTCGGGGGTCTTTCGTAAACAGCTTCTCTATCTTCAAGAGATAAGAATAAGGCTTGCATACACTTTATCCTCCCCAGACCATACTCGTGGGATTAAACTAGGTATGTTCTTGTTTGTTTATTTGTTATTACCCTAAAAGACAACACTAAGAAGATGCATGGAAATGCAAACTTATGACTCGAGAGGAGAGAACTATGAAATATTTTGTAGGGTATCCCTCAGTATTCAAAGATTGTTATGTTATCATCATCGTGAGTAGATAAACTTGTCAACTTTATACTTCACATTGTTGACTTCCCCAGATGCTAGTATAGTATTTTATAAATTTTTATGACAAGGAAAACCGCAGTCGCTACTTTTGGACAACACACAGCGGAACACCCCAGCTCCTATTGCAACTAGCTTGCAACACTACACAGAGAGTAACCCCCCCACTAGGCAAGCCCGATGGGACGAGCCTGAACCAAAAAGAGAACGCCCGGCTTTTGCTGGGCAAGGGGTTTTGAAACTTGCGCCTCCACATGGAAGTCTCAAGTTTCAAACCAATATTGACAGTTATGCCTTAAGCGCCGGAATTAAGAAGTAGTTGATTACGATCAAGCCCTAATTCCTAAAAGGGAGAAAAGAAAAAAGAAAAGGCAAAAAGCCTTCCATTCGAATTAGTTTGCATAACTAAATTTACAAAACTCAAAATGGGATATCCCACATAATGATAAATGGTCCATTTTTGTTATGTTGGCATTAGATATTTTATGAAAAAGAAAAAGTTGTTAAAGCATAATGATTAAAACCAGACTACACGAAAAAGCTCCACATGCTCCTCAAAAGATAGCAATAACTTTGACCATGAATGCTTATACTGCAAAAATCGAATATAATTATGTTCTATGTATCGGCAAAACCCCTCCATAAATTTAAAGAGCAACAGAGCTTTTGTAGCATAGAAACAGAACTAAGATTTTGCACCAATCAGCATCTAGGTTATCCTAGATATACTTTCAGCACATGATCTCCAGATGACCAATGAGTAAAGAGGCCCTCTCGTACATCTTAAAGAAATGCGTTAATTTAATCTTCACGTCATTCTTAATTGCAACCACTAGGTTATCCTAGATATACTTTCATGACATGATCTCCAGATGACCAATGAGTAAAGAAGCCCTCTTGTACATCTTAAATAAGTGTGTTAATTTGATCTTCACCGCATTTTTAATTGCAACAACACAATTGAGTTGAGAGAGGCAGTGGATGATGCAGTAACTTCATAAAAGCAGTTGATTAACAGCTCACAAGAAGAGGTCAAAGCATATGTCAAAGCAGTAATTCAAGTATAAAATGCTTCAAAGCATATGTAAGAACATTCATTAAAGATTGAAATGATAAGTACCACAATGATGTGGGTTATATCAGAAATGGGATCCTTGCCCATTTTCCCCGGAGCCTCCTTGTTGAAGCTGGCACTTCCATTGGTAATCAGGACCCTAAGTATGAATCCCATGGTACAAAACTGATTGATGATGCTTTCAACCTCTGTTTCCATCCGGATCTGGAATTACCACCACAGTAACTCAGTAATTAAAAGGCCTAATAAATTAAATGCCGAGTGATAAGGCAAGAAGACTTTTTTAAATATTTTGGGTGGGTGGTGGGGAGGTGTGCCGGGTGCCTGTCGCGCGTGTGCGTGGGGGGGGGGGGGGTGAAGCTGAAGCAATGACGGTGATGAAGCCAGTATAGAGTGTTAGAACACCAGAAAAACTAACATCACCTCATCTTCTTTTTGGTGGTGGTGGTAGGGGGTGAACCTGTGACAGTGAAGGCATTGAGAGTGTTAGAACAACCAGAAAACTAACGCCTCTCATCACAAACTAAGCATCACATATGAGGAAGCTATTGTAAGATCTCTCCCCTGTTGCGCACGCCTGATTTATGTTTAGGAATGCTTCTTGAATTTGAAAATTGTGTGATAAGTCGCAGATAAGTAAGAAACAGAAGCACTGATTCAGGTTTACCTCACCTCACAAATAAAGTTTTATTTGACCCTCCACTTTGAAAGAATTTCAAAGAATGAACTCCACCATCACAAAATCCTTTTTAATAAAATAAAAAACCCAACTGGATTTCAAATGGATTGGATAGGATATCCATTTAAACCTGGGTAGAATTAGCAGTTTTTCCTATTTGATACTGCTAATTGTCATAATTTATTCTATATGATTTAAACCTTAACTTACCAAAAGAAATTATTCCATTTGATTCAATTGAAACTTCATCCTTTTTTTGCATGAATCATCGACTCTTTGTAGAAGTTCTGATATGGATATCATGTTAAAAGTTGAACAGTTCCCGTTATGTTTTTACCATTTATTGAGCAGGGGAAAAGGGGGTGGAGGTCTGGAAATATTTTTTTGTGTAATTAAAAGAAAAGAAAATAAAAAATTTTGATACAAAGAATAACATAACTATTGAGGGTAAAAGGAAAGGGTACACATGTCATCACAAAAGACAGTTGTCAACCCCAATTTACTTATATTTTGACAAAGGAAAAAGTAGAATCAAGAAAACATTGAAAAAGAAATAAACTCAATTAGAAACAGTGGAGCACCTTTGTAACCAAACAGTATTCCAACCACCTTACGCCTCTTTCGCAGAAATCTCTCAGAAACTGCACATTGACAGCAATACTCAGAACATTCATGAATAATGGATCCACATACACATTAAAACACATGAAAAGAAAATGAAGCCTTCACAGCGGGCATAAAGTGCCAACCTGATATGGCGAAATCGTCGTGGTGAGTACATACAATTTACATGTCTCACCTTTACCCCACATAGATCTAAAATAAACTGGGGACCTGATCATCGGGAGGAAAAAGTCTAGCTAGTAATACTACATCTTCTTGAGAACAATGATAAAGTCCACTGACCAAATAAAGGTTTGAAGTTCTAACCTGTGTAGTTTTCCCGCATCCAGTTTCACCAGAGATCAAGACCACCTGCACATGGAAAATAATCCAGTCAAGATGAGAACTACCAAGCATCCGAACCTCGTGGCAGGCATTAAACCAAAATATGATACAAGCAGTGCCAATATGTTCTATTTTTGAGGGTACGAATTCAGTCTTGGCGAATGAAAACAAGCCTTTATCTCATTCAAGGCCTTTCTCAGTTTGAACATAATGACGGCCAGCCGGATTGATAGAGATTATTGGAGAAGCAAAAGTAGAGTAGAAAGAAAGGCATAGTCAGTCAATGTTGATGCTTATACAATGGTCACCTGATTAGATTCTATAGTTGATGTAATAGCATCCTTGAAGGAAGCAATTGGAAGCTTAGACCTTTGTAATGTAATCTGCAAGTAAATAACCAACAACCCATTACTGATTCTTTTGTTGGTTTTCTGAAAGCATATTACAGGCTAAATCAAGAGCAACAGTATATAATATTTGTCAGCTCCAAATAGAAGATTGAAGAAAACCTGTCTCATGTTTGGGCTTTTTTCTATTCTTGACGCAAATGACTCGACCCTTTTTGCAATTTCAGACGTGCTCATCACAGTTTACAGAACATTATCTGCTTCCTCGTAATTTCATCAAATTCTTTACTTGTGTTTCCCGACTACTGGTTAATTTGTCTCCCATCACCAGTTGGATATCGCGTAAATAAATCCTGTAGAGCATAAAAAAATTTTGCATTCCTCAGAAAAATTTAAACAACTTAGCAATACTTTCTTCATTGTGTCCGCTGTTTGTTTAGCTTGAAAATTGATATACGACGTTGATCCCCACGCCTAAGATAAGACAGGCCCATCATCTTAAGTCAGAAAAGGAAAAAGTTTACCCTGTCTATTTAGCAGCCAGAGCATTATGATGGCACATTACTATAAGATGCTGTTGAAAAATAAAAGTAACATGTGATAGTGCTGAAACTTACTAGACGTACCCAGAACTTTTTGACTTCATTCCCATTTTCCGGCATAACATATGAACTGCAGCTCTATCGCGGTTTGAAAGGTTTGATTCAAATGTGTATACTGCATAAACAAATAGATATCCATAACATTTTACATACAACAACAACAACCCTTGAGAAGGTAGAGATATTGTTTCCGATAGACCCTCGACTCAAGTAAAATATATAAAAAATTAAGTATGAAAAGCAAATACAGTAGTGAAGATTCTATGCTGAAAACATATGGAGAAGAATTAATATTTTACATTTTACAGTAGTGACTTATAGCATTTAAGATATAAATCAGAATTATCTCAATCACATTTTTTTGTTGAATAAAGTCAGAATTACTGTATTTACATGTAATGGGCAGTTATAGAAGAAAAATGGAATTAAAAGTATCATGTAAGTGTCAACAAGGTGGTTAAAATGTGTCCAGACTACTTCCTTTCAGTTCTCCCCAAAGAAACAGTAATATTTATTGTTTGAAGTTCTAAGTAGCAGCATTTTTACATGTGGATGCTACAAAATACAACAATAACAGAAAAGGGAACCAGCGGCAGAAATTAAACATAAATCATAACTAATGTAATAGTTGCCAATGAAAAGCATAACACTTTTGCAAAGATTAGAATATGCCACTAAAACCACATTCCACCGGATTATGTATCTCTCTCTTACCCCAATTCAGTTTCTATTTGTGTCTCTTCTGTATAGAGCTATTCACATCATTAAGCTGTTGTTAGCTATAGCAGAAAACTGAAAACCCCTAACTTGTCTTTCACAAATTAATAAGTGTACAAACAAAATGTGTCTAAACGGAGTGATATTAAACATTTAGGATTCTATATAACCAACCCCACTCAATTTTCATAAAACGTTTACAATCTTTATGCATCAAAACATAGTTTGTACAAAACATTTTACAATCTTTAACCATCAAATAAAGTCTTTACAGAACATTTTACAATCTTTATGTATCAAATAGAGTTAGTGCAAAACATTTTGCAATCTTTAACCATCAAATATTCTATCTTTTTATCAAAATCCAGCCTCTAAAGCACCACATTTAGCTATAAATTATGACACATTAACATCCAACCAATAAAGTATTAATCTTTATAATCCGACGCAAACGACAAACAAACCAGAAATAGGGTTTATGAAATACACTGCAGAAGAGTTTCGGTAGGTTTCCAATCAAAATCCTTAATTCATCCGAGACCGCGAAAACTGTTCAAGACCTTGGGCAACCCGATCCGAGTGGATTCCTCCAACATTGGTAACTTCTTGTTGTTTTGGCCTTGCATTCTGGCCTCTCTTCTTCCCCCCCCCCCCCAACCCCAGATCGATGATGATGAGCTGGTTGATGACGCCTTTCACTTCAATCTTTGATTACTTTTTTCCGTATAAAATCAAAAAACGGGCTATTTCTCGTAATGTCCTTTTTTTGTAGTCTTGATTCTTTTCCTCTTCGCGGAGCTGCCTCATCAAGCTCCTCTCGCCCTTTAACCTCTCGCTACACACTTTTTATACCAAAGATGAAAATCCCCCGTAACAGTTAATACGTATAAACTACGACATTTACAACATCGACTCGAAATTACTAATTTAAAAAATATCCTAGTGGTTTTATTGGTAAAGCATTATGATTTGATCCTTTTTGTTATTCGCTTCCCATCCAATTTTTAATAGTTCGAGACATTTTCCCCAAAAGGTTAATCGAATACTTTAAAGTAAATTAAAAATTATATAATAAATATTTTGAATATAAAGTCATTTACTTTATAATTAAGTTTATATTTTTAATTCTAGTTGTTTCAATATTCGTATTCTACATGCTAAAAATAATAAAACTAGTTTTAATATAGTTACACACTGTTTGTTGTTACATAGCCGAAGAAGCAAATAAAAAAATGAGCTAAAAGATTTCAGCTTCATATTATATTTATCAAAAAATACCTTACTAGCATTATGTTATTAGTTTCAATGAAGTTTCAATTGTAGAATTTATTCTTTATTTTTACACATTCTCTTAAAATAAAATTATTTATGATGTTCTTATTTACTATTTAACTTTATAAATTATTATACATCTCATATCTATCATCTTATTACCAAAAGTATACAATAGTTGTTACCTTATATAATATTAAGAAAAGATTAATTAATTTTTTTATACTGTACCCTGTGCACTTCTAGTTCTTTTTTAAAGTGTTTAAATTTGTTGTAAAAATTCTTCCTAAAAAAGTCTTTTAAGGTCATCTAGTAAAAAAACCTTTTTATTTATGATGCGGATATACAAAAAAAACAAATGATCATAACTATGAAACGGGAAAAATATCTATAAAAATTATTCAAAGATCAAAAGGCTATATTCTTCAAGCCTACCGAGGAAGTATACTTTAATCTTTAATGGTAGACAGCTAACCCCTAATAATATTATCATTTACCTTACTTATGTGATACAAACATATGAAATTGGAGATTAACAAATTTGATTATAGTTTGAAAATATTTGGAATTCTTAGTAAATTAATGCGATTTTATACTTGACGTAATTTTCAAAGACCTGTGTTACTTCCTGGTCTCAAACTTAGTGTATTGATAGAAGTTCGAGTCAAAATAAAATTTTAAATATACTCTAATTATAATAATTTATTACGTACTTTTTTAAATATACAATTAAATTTTAAATGTTAATATTGTAATTTATAATCCGTATACCATAATTCTTAAATTCTTACCCATTTTAAAAAAAAAAAGTAAAGCTTTAGGGGTTTAACACTCAAAATTTCGCTTTAACTACAAAGGATAGAAAAAAATAAAGGCCACCAAATAAAAATATTCCATCTCTCTATTTACTTTCAATATTTCTTTTACTATTGTCCCTATTATTTGTCCATTGAACAAATCAATGGGAAGGCTAATATTTTTCGAAATGCCTTTATTTTAATCTAGAAAAGTTATAGACTCTCAAGTTGTAATGGCATTGCTTTTTGGAACCAGAAAATAGATTGAATTATACTGGGGAGTTGATAATCTTTAGTGTAAGTTCGGTAAAATGTGGGAGTACCGTACAT
>JAKWJA010002076.1:0-81070 GCA_027704765.1 Solanum habrochaites
AATTAATAGCGGGGTTATTGAGGTTAACCTTCCCTCTTTGTTCTGCAGAGATGGGACGAGCGCGGGAAGTTGATACTCTCAAACATACTTTTCAAATAAGAAGTAAAGGGGGTCGTATCAAGTAAGAACATAGCCGATGAGGTTAGGTCGTTCCCACGAGGAAGGGAAAATAGTTCAAATTAACTTCAATCATTAGTACTACTATTTAGTCAATTTATTTCTTGGAAAATACATAGATAATAAAAAAGGATGTTTTTATTTTAAAAATGAATGAAAATAACAAGCTAAATTAAAGGAGACACTAACAAATTCAAAGGTTGTAGTTAATCAATAATTTAAAATGATAAAGAGGGGTTGACGCTCCCTGTTCCCATTGTTCTAATTGATAACATTCTAACTATAAAATTCCTTCCTAGTATCTTCTGCATGCAAAAGTCATAAGTTATGTATTTCTATATCCTTTGTCTGGCATCTAGAGAATTCACTCCGCACCCTGTCCCGGACTAGGGTGATGCTATTACTAACAGTACCTTTACCGCAATTAAGATCGTATCGAGATTTGACTAAGTTATTACCTGTAACAAATGAATACAAGCCCATGAGATAGTCTACAGTGAATCTATGTGATAATTTGTTCTTATGATCGACCTCTTTGCTGGCAAGTAGCATTAAGGTGATGTTCTAACGTTGTCATCCGTTAAGTTATTAAAAGACCCTTCTCATGCGAAAATTAAACAACACAGCAAGACACTATTCTAGAAGTGTTATTTTAGTTAGGGTTTTACCTCAGTATTCGCCTATGGTCCCACAACCCTCAGGTATGGAGTTTAGTTTTATCAATAGTCATAATCACAATATTCAAATATTGTAATATAAGAGTTCATGAACTACTTCAAGGAGAAAGAATAAAATCCAGAGTTCACTTAAATAATCAACATAATCACAAACAATCAATTACTGGAAATTATGAGAGACTAAAGATTCTCAAAAGTTTAATATAATCATCAAGTCTAATCCAAAAATAAGCTTAAAAATAATTAATTAGACAACCCCAGAAAACAAGGTTTTCGAACTATTTATTAAAAAAAAAAACCTTAATCTAAGAAGATTCTCTATTTGATAAAATATGGTCAAAACACCGGGCTGAGTAAACAAACCTCTAGGTCTCGTTGTCATGAAAAGCCGTAGTGGTCACGACGGGACGTACAGGTAAACGAAAGGCGTCATGGTCACGACAGGCCGTAATTTTTGGTCACTTGACGGGGCCCGTCAGGGTTTACTGACAGGGCCTGTCAGGGACCGTCCGTCAGATACTTGCATATTTCTCGCTTGTCTCTTCATTTTCCTCGACAGTTAGGTATGACGGATCCTCACAAGTACACCCGGTGTGAGGGTCTACGTTCCATAACACTTGAACTCTTTGAATTTGGCGGTGTAAGGTGGGACAATTCTTATCTCATGACGAACCAGCTGGACGGACCGCCATGGCACGACGGTCAGTCAAGCACTCCGTGCGTTAACCCCACAATAGGTCAGACTTTCCCCGTCTTACTTCGGCAGCTTCAATACGATGCCACCTAGGACAGTCACGGGAGCGATGACGGACCTTCACAAGATCCTACGTGGTAATTTTCTGCCATTTGTTGCTTAAAAAACCTTCGGGGGTCATCTTTAGACTATTTCTGCAAAAAAATAAAGAAACTTACATAAAAAATAATATAAAAAGGCTTTGGAAACACAACAGAAAATGTACCCACAATAACTCCCCCCCTTAAAGAAAAAACATGCAAAAATTCGTGATGAAACCCCGATATATCCACACCTTCAACTTTAATTCGTGGTTTGTCCTCAAGCGACGTACTATGACTCAATACAAAAAATTTGAACAATAAAGCCATGTTTATCTTTTCGCATCATTGGGCCATCAATACTTATCAAATCTCTCATATTGATGCATGCTATCGAGTGGCCTTCTAAATTATGTGGAATCAGAACGGACACAGAATCACCACCCAACACTATCCTCTTCAATCTCACCGAGGGCAATACTTGATATTGCCAACTTAGTTGTCCTTACTTCAAAAGAATATCCTCATTTCCACACAATGATTTTAGTTTGAGTATAAGGATTATTTTTTCAACCTCCTCTCATAAAAGGATTTACAACTCATTCATACATATTTCCATAGCTCTGACACTTAGTTTCATGCTTTAAGTTCACTATACAACTTATTAGGATCCGATAGGACTTTCTTATCTTGTAACATATGTCAGGTAGATAGGGTTATTATATTTAGTTAAACTTAAGTGACTTTTGCCCTTCTTGGCATTATCGGCTAATATATACTTGTTATCATTTTAGTTAGCCAACTTCTCATATTCTTTCACTTTGATATTTCCCCTGCATTGTTCATTTGGTGTAAGGACTTCTTTTTCTTGCCTTGTATTATGCCATTTTTGATTTATTAATTCACTTTTCTTTCAAATGATTCTGAGCATTACTTTTTTCTTTTAACCCCACTTTCAAAGAGTTCCTCTTAATAGCACCCTAAACTCATGGCTTTGCCATGAGTTAAAAATTACACAATACCCGATTGTTGGGGTAACGACATAAAAAGGTGCTGTTTGTTTACTGCATTAGCCACCATAAACATTATGCTTTTGAAATAAGTTGCGTGCACATATCCAAGGAGGGGACCAGGGCAACACATTAGTCCTAGAAAAAGCGCAGTTGGGGTGTGAAAAGAAAGGCTAGTTTAGCTCAAATGTCATTGGTAAAGAAAGATAATTCATTTGTGTTTTTTAATTTTTATTTAGGCTAAAAATGGGCTATATTGAACAGGGCCTAAGACATTTCCTAATTATCTTTATTACAAATTACTTTTTTCATGAATAAACCAGGCCAGTTTCTAGCTCGTACAAATAGTGGACTATTCAAATCTTCATCACCCAACTTAACATCTCCATTACTTACTATATGATTAGACACCTAGTTCGGAATTTGAATTGGGGGTCATGACTGGTGTATCTCTTATGCCATGCTTAAGCCACAATTGATCAATTACTATGCATAGTCATTCACATTTTCATTTCATCAGGATATCATGTTATCAATCATCTTCAGAGTTAAATATGAGATAAGAATAGACATGTCGGTTAATGTATAAAAATAATCAGTCTCTTGGGGAAAAAGAACACAGGCAAGAAGACAACTCCAAAAAGGATAGTGAATTGGGCTTACTCAGACTTTACCCTAACACTACATTTGTATTTACTCCATCCCCCAACAAAAAAGACATGCAAATGTCCCCAATGCCATAAAAAAAATGTGAAATACGAGAGTGGTAGTGAAGCAAACCTGGGAGGCGCAAAGCACTGACAACAGCAAAGCGGTGGGTATGGTCCCGGAACCCACTACCTCTTAATCTTGCCACCCTTAGTAGTGTCCTCATCAACAACAACACTATCAACAGTGCCTCTCCTATCTCCACATGTCTTGAGGAGATGCCCCAATAGCTAACTCTACATACCTAAATCCGACGCACCTCCTCATCAGTAAGCGAGGCTCTTCTTGCAGCTCCATATCACGATGCCTCCTTATTCCGCTATAGACTTATCCTATTTGCGGGACCCCGCGCTCTGCATGCACCAAGAGGGGACGGTAATGGAATCTAATAAGTGGTTGAATTAAGGCACCATAACTGTGGTGTCGTCAGTAGGTTTTGTATAGAGGGGCCTCGTAGACTCAGGAACCCTAGGACTTAAGATCATCTTGCATGATGTCTGCGCGAAGACTCTCAACCACAGCTGAAAGGTCGACACATACCCTGAGCGGGGGACGGGTAGCACCCGTAACTCAAAAAGCTTCAAAGCGATGATGAACCTCATGATCTTCAGCTCTGTTGTGCCGGACCTTCTCCTCTTCGAGCGCTTCTCTGCCTCCGCAATCGACCTCTGCCACAGCCAAGGTTGGAGGTGATGCAAGTGTTGAGCCCTCTGTCCTCTAGTTTCTGAACCTTAGGAAGAGGGACTAGACGGGGAAAGGGGATGAGCGAGAGGAGCTAGGTGGCAGTGTACTACACGGGATAGACTGGACGGGGTGGGTAGGGTAAGTGTCATAGAAGCATCCGCGTAGCCTTGCGAGAATGTGCTACCGTATCAGCAAGATTGTCACCAAGTGGAGGAAAATCTTGACGGGACCTCTACGTGGAGCCAAACTCTGGCCTATAAAATGATGAGGCCGATCTCAACAGCCTAGTGGGTCTTTGAGCCAGATCAATGATCCAAATGGTAATCTCTGCGAACATGCATAAAAAAATACATGCAAGGGAAAGGGTAAGAAGTGATGACCTTAAAATCCATCTAATGTTTGACGCTTGTAGACGCCAAGCAAAGTCAACCTCAAACCGGTCTATCATTCTCTGCCATAAGTACTGCAAGACCCGTTGTGACTATATTATCTGCGACTATGGGGAAAGGCAAGCAGTGGCGACAATCAACCATAAGGGAACTTCACGTGAAGTCATGTTAGCTTTCTTGATGGGATCCCTTAGACGCTGTACCCAGTCAAACACCCTCTCTAGCAACAGACAAAGCATGGCAATCCACCTATTTATGTCTCTCGGCGATGGCGCACGACAATAATTGGACATTCTTGACAAATTTTCCACCGATAGTCAAATCGGCAGTAAGAGGGGGTGCGGTTGGATCAGCATTCCTAACCGTTTATACCGGCAGATTGCAGGGCAGGGAGACATCAACTGAATTCCATGTACTCGGCCATGCTCCAGTAGGGCGTGTTGGAGGTGGGCAGGCAGCCCCCTATCAATCTGTTATTGAGAGTAGCCAAGTGGAGGCGTAGGCAACTTCTGACAACCCTCACTATAACGGCCAACAAAAGCACTGGCACTTTAGTCGATGTCTGGTGAAGATATGTGGATGTCTAGCATAGTTCGGGAGGACTTACCGTTAGGACCAGCCTCTCTAAGGTAAGTGGATATGTGTCATGACTCCTTTATAATTCGGAAACTTTGAGTCTGAATAAACTTGATATGCCGTTGAGACACACAGGTTGGCTGGCGGCAACTGGGCGTAGAGAGCAACGAGTCGGCTAAGCAGGGTGTGGATTCAGAACTGTTTAGCTTGATTCAGAGAGGTAGTTGGCAGCTGTGGGGGGTGCAGGACCTCAGAAGTTCTAGAGTAGGGATTCCTCCAACCACGAGAGTACAAGTAGCTAGACGCTCCTTTTCATGAGTAGGCTGAACCAGAAGGTGTTGCCGGTCCAATGTGCGCTCTTCATTAGATGGCAGGTAGTGACTACGACAGACGCCACTTTTGGGTGGGGCTCTTGAAGCACCTGCAACTTGGTATGGGGTTGATGTGCTTGGGCACGTACTCGGGGTCCGCATCATCAGAGCCAATGACCAGGAGGGAATAAGGGTGACAGACTTCGACGCCCACAGCGTTAAGACTCGATCTTGTTTTGGTGCCATAATAGATGAGTACATGTAAATAATCCAATATTAGAGAAGAAGGATCAACAAGACAAGAAAAAACGACAAAAAATAAATTCAAAGGGTCAAAATGTAATGACATTTCTATAGTAAAGTGAATACGCCGAACAGGTGAGGCTCGTCGTTGAGTACAACGGACACGTCATGGTGGCCTTCATGAGACTTAAAAACTATGTTTAAGTTGGAGGAACCCCTGAAGGAAAGTCTTTGGCAGTAGTTATGATGAATCAGCAGGAGGGACAGGGTGAGACGACGATCGTCGTCGATATTTATCGTGGAGGAAACTTGGAAAAAGAATGGACCTAGGAGAGAGGTTCTGACCATTATGGTTGACGTGTTAGCGGAACGTGAAACTTAAAGACAAGGAAGAACAACAATATTTAACGTGGTTCGGATCAAATGTCATACGTCCCACCAAGAAAACGCCACCAATATTATTTCACTATACAAAGAATATAAGTTGAATACTACAGAGAGAGAACACAATGCCTTAGAGATGAGAAGACAGTTGAAAGGAGGCTTTGAAATGAATTAAGAGCTACCATTTACGGAATAAATTCATCCCTATGATGTCATCCATGACATCACTATGTGTCAAAATTGTCAAGGTTAAGATACCAAACATTTTATGGTTGCCTAACGTTTCACCTACAAGTCATCTTTGACTTGATTTTGTACTAATTATCTTCCTACCAAATATTTCATATTAATTCATCTTCCATTAGTTTGTTCCACAGAACCAAAACCAACTCTTTCAATCTCCACCTTGGTTGTGTTCCAAACAGCGTATAAATCAAACAACTGCCGGCCAAAAATTCTAAGCTTAACTGGGCTGGTGCAATCCAATTGTAAGAAACAAGAAGAATCAAAACCTTGTTGAACCCATACCAGCGCCCACCTAGAAGTGTTCTCTTAGAGTTGCATCAATGCGCATACTCCCGCCAAGTCATTGCAGTGTGTGCAACTGTTTTCAAGCGGGGGGGGACTATTTTTTTGGTCACATGTCTGCAGCGTGATCGTCTGTGATAACCTTCTAAACTTGATAGCTACCTTTTCTACGACATCTCGAATAAAATGAAATTGACATCAATTGTGTTGGTGCGCATCATGAAATCTTTGATTTTTAATCAAAATGAATAGCACTTTGACTATCACATTTTAGAATTGATTTAAGCCTGAGCTGAACTCAATTGTGTCCACCAAACCTTTCAACCAGATAGCTTCTTTCACTTGCCTCCGTTGCTGCCATTTCGCCTCTGTTGGAGGGACAAAGCGACACAGACTGTAAAGTCGATTCCAACTAACGGGACACTGCCAACGAGAGTAAAGATTGTATCCAGTTGGGGACCTCCTTTCGATCAAGATCCCCTGCATAGTCAGAATCAACATAACCAGAGAATTGCAATCCCTTCACTTTCGAAAAAGGTTAGGCCAAAATCAGGAGCTCCTTTGAGATCTCTCCAGATCCACTTGACGGCTCCCATGCCTTTTCCTGGGGATTTGCCATGTCTTTGCTTACTACACTTACCAGATTGGGCAATATCGGACGTGGGCATAACATAGCATTAGCATAAATGCCTACCAACTACACTCGCATAAGGAACCTTTGACATCTGCTTCCACCTCATCCATAGATGGGCATTGAAACTCTGAATGAAAGTTTTGAAATGAGAAGCGAAGGTTGTAATTAAGCTTGCTCCGTATCCATATTGAATCTTTAAGAACTTTTCGGATGTACCTCTTCTGAAGAAAGATGTACAAACCCATTTTCTCTTGAACGTTCCATGCCAAGGATTCTTTGCAACTCCTAATCTTCAGTCAAAATTCCTTGCCCTCAACAGTTCTTCAAAAATTATTTTTTTTTTATTCTGTGATGTTGTTAGCAGCAAGCAAAGTAGCATCAACATACAACAAAGATAATCATAGGAGTTACCAGACATCTTCGTGATACACAAAACTATCAAATGCACTCTCGAAATCCATGGGTGTCAGGAATGCATCAAACCCTCTTGTACCACTGTCTAGGGATTGCTTCAAACCATACCAAAGATTCTTTCGTTGGGCATACATGGGTCTTCTTTCTTCAGCTAGTGAAACCTTAAGGCTGATCCATATAGATTGTTCTATTTAGATCACCAGTAAAAAAGCGGTTTTGACTCAAGCGGTTGAAGCTCTAAATCAAAAACTGTGCAACCAATGTAGCCCAGCACGCGAATTGGCTATTTTCCGGACTGGGAAAAGATTCATTGTAGTAAATCCCTCCTTCATGACTGAGCCCCTTGCAACCAATCTCGCCTTGACTTAGCAGCTTCCACTTCTGGTTTTTGTATGGAATACCTTCTTTCTTTATGTTAGACCCTATTTGAATCAACTGTCATTATCCCCTTTGGCTTTAAACTAGACCCATGTCTCATTTCGTGAGAGACTCCATCTCTTCCATCATGGCCAACTGCCTATTGTGCAGATTTGCAAGAAGTTGCTTCAAGATACGAGAGGGATCGAGCTCCTTAATCTTTCTTGCAGCTGACGACCGCTTGTGCAATCAGATTTTCTTGCTCTATAAGACGTCCGGTTTCCGATCAGCCGTTGGTCCCTTCCCTTCGCATTGTGTATGGTTTTCATTGGAGCAAGTCTCTGCATCTTGTGAATTCAACACTTTGAGTCTCTTGATCCGTTCTTGGTAAGATCCACAGGTAGCTCCACCGCTCGTTGGTTGTTCTCGTTTTAGATGACTCCACAAGAAACTTTACGAGGATCAAGTATATAGAGGATCATCAAAGGTAACAATCTCTACAACTACAAATTTGAGTAGTAAAGACAAAAACATAGTTTGTAGCCTTGTAATCCATCAACATACCCTACGAAATATGCTTTTTAGCCTTGGTTCAAAGATTCCTTCTTAACATGATAATAAGCGGACACCCAAATATTCGCAAAAGTATGAATCGTTAGAGGGGTTTACCTGACAGACCTAATTCGGAGTCTTAAGTAAATCGGTGCGGGAGACCGATTGACAAATGAGAAGCAGTATGAAATGCTTAAGCCCAAAATACTTTGGACATCTTAGCTTGTCAAGAGCATAAACGAAGCCTCTCAAGACGAGTTACTGTTATTCTATCGGCAACTCCATTCTGCTGTGGGGTGCCTGACCGTCTTAGCCGCGATCCAGAACCTTGCAGGAAATCATTGAAATCTTCACTGCAAAATCCAACGCATTGTCAGGCGAAGATACGGATTTCTATCAATTGATTTCAAACCAAAAATTTCTTCACTCTTTAAAGACTCAAAAGCATAACCTTGTTCAGGAAACGCACCCAAACCCTTTCGTTTTTTTGGGGAAAAAAAAAAAATCATCAATGAAGTGAGAAGATACTCTTTCCTCCCTTTGATTGGAGCTTAGAGGGACCCCATAATCTGAAGGATGTAGTCTAGCACCCTCCCGTCTTGTGCTACCGTGCTGAAGCGACCTTTTTCTTTTGCTTCCCATAAGACGCACGTGCTCACAACAAAATCAAGTGTGCTGATCTTCTCACCATTCAAAAGGTTGCGGTTGCTCAAAATCGCCAATCTCGTGCGCCATATGCGCCTAGTCTCATGTGCCATAATTTTGCCTTGTTCATCATTAGATAACAGCACTGTAGATGTAGATGCATTACAGAGCCAATAATGGTGTTCCCGCAGTGTGTAGAGGCCATCTCAGCTTGGCTTCAAATGACTAAAAGACCCTTTAGTACTTCCATAGTTCCTCCTTCACTCATGTACTTATAGCCTTGTTTATCTAAAGTAACCAGGGAGACAATTCTTCTTTAGATAAGGAACATGACGACTTCTTTAATAGTCCTCATGATTCCATCATGGCAGCGAACAGGAAACTGAACCAATGCCAAACTATTTTACAGTTGCATTATTGCCCCATATACAGTTCCTCTGCTTGTTTCATAGCTGATGAAACCAATTCTTTTGTGAATGTCTAGCAGGAGTACAACCATAGTCTAAGATCCATTTGGTGTTATAGACTCCATTATGGCATGATGTTTTAGTAACATAATCATCATCAGTATCATGTGTACTTCCAAAAATGGATTGCACCGCCTTTCTTGGACTTCTTCGACATAGGGCAATCTCGTTCAAAGTGACCCTTCTGTTGAAGCCCCAACACCCGCATTCTTTTTGTTCCCACTGAGACTTTGATCGTATTCGATTTGCTCCTTCCCTTTTGGCTAGTACGACCTCTACAAAGAGTCCACTAGCTTCGTCACTTTTGTCTCCTTCAAATGCATGCAGCCCCACATCACAAGTTTATTGAACGCATCTAGTGGTCTTGCAAACACAGACCTGAATCCATCTTAAATGTATGAAGACGCCGTTGTAACAAAACCTTGTTGTCAAGCTGGATCCTGTAAAGCCCTTCCAGCTTTCCCACATCATAACTCTTCTGGCCGTCTCTTCCGTAATTGTAACACTTCACCAAAGTACGTTAGGTGAAAGGGACATTGGATTGATCAATGCATCTCCTTCAATATTTTCCTTTGTCGGAATCCGAGATCTTATCGGGGGGACTTTCGTCAATAGATGGATTGAACCTTCCCTCCGCATAACTCTCATCATCTGGATTTCAGATATGGATGTTGTTCGGCCCACTTCTAAATCTATCAATTTCAAACTTCAGGAAAATCTTGTTTTTTTTTTAATGTTATTCCTTTTTACTCAATGTATTTGGAACTACAGAAAACCAAAGTAATCCCTTTCTGATGAGGGAAGTTCAGACTGTGCCTGCAACCAAGAGCATATCAGACAGAAACCTTGCTGATACCAATTGTTAGCGGAAACGTGAAACTAAAGAACAAGGAAAAAGAACAACACTATTAACGTGTGTCGAGATCAAAATGATCCTACGTCCACCAAAGAACCAATGAACCAATTATTTATTTCACTATACAAAGAAATAAGTGAAAATACTACAAGGAAGAGAACACAATGCCTTAGAAGATGAGGAAGACAAGTGTGACAAGGATGATTGAAAATGAATTAAGAGCTACTATGTATAGGAAAAATTCATCCTATTGATGTCATCCATGACATCACTATGTCAAAATTGTCAAGGTTAAGATACAACCATTTTATGGTTTGCCTAACTTTTAACTACCAGATACAATCTTTGACTTGTATTTTGTAAATAATTGATCTTCATACCAAATATTCATATTAATTCATCTCATTTAGTTTTGATTCCACAAGAAACCAAAACCCCCCCAACTTTTCTGAGGATAAGGCAGGACGGACCTCCCTATCGAGGTGTGTGACGGGTCCGTCGTCGATGTCCTTTGTGGGACACTTGGCAAAAAAAGTTGGAGACCCTTAGGAAAGGGTCTCTGACCGCCCATCAGAAGTTATTACTGCCAGGACGGACCGTTGAGGGTATGACGGGCCGTCATAGTTGTCCTAGAGGACACTTAAAAAAAGGAGAGACCCCTAGGAATAGGATTCATGACAACAGAACGGTTGTGTCAGAGGAAAGTCGTGGGAACGACAGTCCATCGCATTGTGTCCGTGGGGAAGACACTTGGAGGAAAAATGGTACAGTGGGGTGCTGGGGATGTTAGGATGACCCTATTGATTGTCCGTAGTGGGTCCGAAAGTCGTTCATAGGGTCTCATGATGTAGTCAGTGAAAGAACGGGTTGCCACAATAATTTCCTATGGACCCAAAAGGAGGGTTTTTTATTTTTAGGTTTTTACCTACATGTGTTATCCGAAATACTAGTTAACTAGCCAATGCTAAAGCACCATGTTATAGAGTTTTAATAATGCAATTTTGAGGATTCTCAACCTAGGTCAGACAAAATATGTATTACAAAATACTATGATAAACAAAAATGCAATGTAAGGTAATTAAAGTCTAGAACATACTTGAGAAATGAGAAAAACAAGTAAGGACGGTACTTGGTGATCAAGTAGAGAACCACTAGCAGCACACTTCGACTAGTAGAGAAATGGATTTTTAGGAATAGGGGAATTGGAAAAAAATCATCGGTTGAAAGAGTGTAGATTTTGAAAGAGTGGTAGGAAATTGGAAGTTTGAAAAGGGAGGGAAATGGGAGGAAGCAGGGAAGAAATGGGTGAAATGAAGGGGTGGTTTTTAATGTAAGAAATTAAAAAAAAACCCAGCCGGGTAAGGTCGGGATGCTTATTAATGAGCGATGAGTGGCCCCAAGAAGAGTCATCACAGCTTGTGACGGTCCCTCATTGGTTCAGTCCCCGTATGCCCTGTTTTTAAAATAACTAAAAGCGTACCTGGAAGGACGGATCATGCGACGGTCCATCGATGTAGTTATGGGTCATCGATGTTCGTCAGTATTGCTGCAGATTGATTTTATGAATAATTCCTTAGTGTTATGCCTGCCAAATTAAAAAACCATAGTATAAAATCTAAACATTACTAGAAAGAGCGAATACAATAAGTATTGGGTTGCATCCAATAAGAGCTGATTTAACGTCCTTGCACGACTGAGGACATTGATTACCCAGACTCATCAAGATGATATGCCTCGATCACATTCATTTCGCCGATTCAGCCCTGCCCGAAATAGATTTTATGCGTGTCTATTCACCTGAACCGACACACCACCCTCCTTAATTTCCAACTAACTTCTCTATGGAGGTAATAGTTGGGTGGTACAAGTAACGTACGAGTCCATGGGACTTGAGATTGCCCGGAAAACCAACGAAACCTTGATTGTATAAAAGCACCCAGCCCCAACTATAAACCTCGGTTTTTCCACTTTATAGGTCATGGTGCTTCGTCATTTTTCTTGTAGGATAAAGAAAGCTACAGATTGGAGCTTACCACTCTGCCTCATTAGACCTACAAATGTTGAAGGTCGCTTCTTCTTGTTCAATTGAAGTTGCATCTGCCCATTTCCCATATAAACTAGCTTCTCTACCGTAGCATACGAATGACCTCCCAAGACATAATAGGACATTAAAAATCGCAACGCACAACAAGGTAACAAAAATCTGCATGAAATGAACGAATCCAATTGTACTAGATATCGTGGCGTTATACTATAGGCCTTCAGTTTCATCGGCCCATCAGTAGCTGCATCCCAGTGGCTTGGGCACCAATCCAACTATTTTTATTCAGAGGGGCATGAGATTTTATGCTTTTCCCAGATCAATAATGCTCGCAAAATGTAATGACCCGATGTACAAGGAATAGTTAACGCACCCCGATCTTCTGTATTTGTACGGGAGGTCTTGTAGCAATAGCATACAAATCTGCATTCTATCATATCCTCGAAAGAAGGACCGATCTTTTCTTTGTAACCGATCTTTGCATAAACAAGGCATATAGTCCGGGCATTTGGTTCTAGAGCTTCTACAAAGAGGCATTGATAGCAAGATTCTTCAACATTGTATTATAAAAAGCAGAGATTTACCCATCTCGGTCTGCTTCACTAATCTCTGAGGAAAGCTGGCATATGGTCTAGGACATGGAATTTACCTTCCATAGGCACGTCAACATCTTTAAAGAGTTATTTTCGCCTTCACCATACCCTTTATCACCTTATCTTATCTTTTTTTTATCACTTTTTTCCTAGACGACATAGGTGGGTCAATGATTTCTTACCACCCATAGTAGTGATTGCCAGTCATACGGTTGTCCCATCATTTTTCGGAATTTGGAAATTGTTGCTGGGAAGAGTTGCCCAATTGCCGTTTATGTTCACCGTTGGCAGATAATTGAGCCATTTGCAACTCAATTGCTTAAGCGATTATTGAAAGGTATCGACTTTCGGCCCAATACCCGCTAAATCAACTTCTTAATTAACTCATTTAATGTTATAATCATTAGACATCGAAACTCCTCTCATTTTTTTGCAAAAATATCCTCAACTCGCGCCCACTTACTATCTCAAACAATCCCTAGGAGTAAATTCATGATCTTTGAGAGGGACATAGAGCCACTTTCCTATCATTTCTGTTACCATACTTAACCCTGTTGAAGTTGTGTGCCGTTGTAGTTTCCATCTAGGACATAATGACCCTACCGGTAGAGGGGGACATAGATCGGACATTTGTTCCTTGGACTGCAGCCAAGTATCATGATTTGAGCCTCGAAGCACCGGTGGAAACCCCCTGTCTGCTCTATTTACTGCATAGAAATCCTCCGCTCATAATTAGCATTAATCATTTGGGGTGGTCGGTGGGTTAGAGAGGTAGGTTAAAGCATTTTTTATTTTATATGCACCCCAGTGATGTTTTAATACCAAACCAAGCTAAGTTCTTAGGAGCCATAATTCACATGCTTCTTTGTGGTAATTACTAAGGGCCCACAACTCGCACCGTCCCCCGTTTTAACATTTAAAACCCCACGATCATGCCTTTTAGATCCCCCCCAACTCGTCTTCCAACCCATCCTTTGTTATCCCCAGAAACATCGCGCCTCCCACTACCCTCTCCACCTCTTCCTACTATCTTCCCACCCCCTAAAACATTCCCACCAAATCCCCCACTTAACTAACAACTGCCAATCCAGGCCTCACCCGACTATCCCCCCGATATTTAATCCAATCCTCTACCTACACCCCTTGCCTTTTACTACCGCTTCAACAATACAGTTACCATATTCTACAGCTCAGATACTCGTCAAGCTCCCACGCACAGTAAGGCACTGGGCGACCATGACAGCCATTCTCCATCAAATCCACCTCAGTACCACAGAGCATCCAATTGAATCCCCCCCATAGACTCCACTGGTCCTCTCACCCTCCCCGTACTGAGTTACTCCCCAAAGATGTATTGTTACGGAAGATTTCTCAAAACTTTCAGCAATCTCAACATAAGGACTCTCCCCATAAAAACCCCCGCGATGTATCCAACAACGCTTATATTTCATCTGTCCCGTCATAAAAGTATCTCAGTGACTCATCATCTATGCGTGTGTGATTGGGAAACGCTTCTAAAAAACGAGGTGAATATATCCCAAGAACTACTAACTGCCACTCCTGGTGTGCCACAAAGTTATTAATCAATCTGTCTTTGGGTTTAGTTCTGGAGACAGGGTAGTAGCGTGCACTAAGAAAATGTCCCTTAGTTGGTTCCAAGTGAAAACTGAGTTATAAGGGAGGCACTGAACCTAAATAGCAGCCTCTCCCGTCGTGAGTAGAGGAAAAACACTCTAGCCCTATTACATCCAAGTCCAAGTCCAAGGTCTCCCTACACAGCTTTTTTACACACGCCCTTACCTTAGACTATATAGACATGTTGATCCTTAGAAGGTATCCCTTAAAACAAACCTCTGGTAGTGAGCATTTGCATCAGGCTACTAGTTACCACAAAGGTGTGGCCTTGTGGTAGAGGGGGCAAGACAAGTGGCCCATCAGCGTCTTCTATATGTCATAGCCTCAATAGTATTCTTGGGGCCGTGGAGCGGGATTTTGTCCCTTCTGCTGATTTTCACCCGGAGACTCGGGAAACAAGTGACCATGAACATCAACCAGAGCTGGGATGTTCTGGTTTGGATAATCATCATTAATACCCAAGTTTGGATTCATATTGCGTAGTGTACGCTCTAATTAGTGATCGTAGGGAAACTAGGGTTCTTTACCTCTCCGTGTATTTGGCATACAAGGAAGTTAGTTCTGTAAGAATAAAAAAATAAGAAACAAACTAAAATTAATAAAATATAGACTAAACTATAGTAATAAGTTTAAGTTAATCTAAAAGCTAATTTCCCCGGCAGCGGTGCCAAAATTTGATACGCTCAAACTTAATTCTCAAATAAGAAGTAAAGTGGTCGTATTAAGTAAAGAACCTAACTAATGAGGTTAGGATCGTTCCCACGAGGAAAATAGTCAGAAATAACTTCAGTCTAATATTACTACTATTTAGTCAATTATTTCCTTGGAAAACATAGACATTAAAAAGGGGGGATTTTATTTCTAAATGAATTAAAATAACTAGCTAAATTAAAGGAGATAACTAACAGATTAAAATGTTGGAGTTTAATCAATTAATAAAAGTAACTAGGGTTTACGCATTCCTTACATGTTCCTAACTTGATAATTATAACTACAACAATTCTTTCCAAGTATCTTGCATGCAAAGTGATAAGTTCTGTATTTCTAAATCCTTGGTCTGGAATCTAGAAAATTTCACTCCACGCCCTGGTCCGGCTACGTGTGTTGCTATACTAACCCTTACCTTTACCTCATATTAAGGATCGTATTTGATATTTGACTAAGTTATTACCTCGTACCAATCAATATTAACCTATTAGATAATATACACTAAATATTTGTTGATAATTCTTTTCCTATTATCTACCTCCTTGGTCCGACAATTAGCATTAAGGCGAGTTCTAAAGTTGGCCATCCATTAAAAAGACTTATATGCGATATAATTATCAATACACACAAGACACTATTCTAGAATTGTTATTTTAGTTAGGTGTTACTTCATTATTCGCCTATGGTTCCCACAACCCTATTTATGGAGTTTAGTTACCCATAGTCATAATCACAATACTCAAAGATGTAATATAAGAGTTCATGCACTTATTTCAATGAGAAAAAAAATCCAGAAGTTCACTTGATTAATTAACAAAATCACCAACAATCAATTACTTAAATTAATTGAAGACTAATGATTCTCCAAAAGTGTAATAATAATCACCAAGTCTAATCCACAAATGAAGCTAAAATAATGAAGAGTCTAACCCCAAAAACGAGGTTTTTTGAACTATCTATAAAATACAAAAAATCTAGTCAAAGAAGGAATCTATTTTCTAAAAATCTGTCCAAACGCGGCTGGGTGGACAGACCTCGCGACGGGTCATCATGGTCATGACGGGCAATAATCGACTACGTCGTCCCATACATTGCAAATTCTTGTGCTTTTTTTTTAGTTATCCTCGACGGGAGGTATGCCGAATCATCACAGGCACAATGGTCTGTCGAGGGTCTTTGTTCCATAACACTTGAACTCTTGTTATTTGGGTACTAGGACTACTTTATAATCTTCATGACGAACCCGCAGGATGGACCATCATGGCTACGACGGTCCGTCACGCACTCTGTAAACCCACACTTGGTAAGACTTCCCCATCTTCCTTCAGCAGCTTCACTAGGATGCCACCTACAGACTGTCACGGGCACGACGGACCGTAATAAGCTCCGTAGGTGGTACTTTTCTGCATTCCTTGCTTAAAAACCTCCACGTTCATCTTTAAGATTGATTTACTGCAAATAAAGAGATACTTACATAAAAATTAATACAGGCTTTTGGACACACACTAAACTTATGGAAAAAGCATTAAACATACCATGAAACCACAGTATATCAGAAGTCTTTAATAAAGACTCATCTTGAGACCGACTTTGAACAACTTGACTTGGTGGTGGTTGGCTGGTCCCTTATTGGGAAGCCATATCTACTCACTTACCAACAGTGTTACTCGTAAATGGCATCTTTTCTACAATGAAACATATTATATATGATTCACCTAAAACATTGGTTCTATCACACAATCTAAGAAATAAAAGAAATGAGACAACTCCTACATGTCCCCTAGCCTCCGGTTATAGATGTGGTGCACGACACATCTGTAATGAAGACTCTACATAAACATGACTTTGTAGACTTCCTGAGATAACCTGCTCTGGTACCACTTTTTTTACTATTTTTCCTCGCTCATTCCAAAAGTTAGACTCCATGTGGGTAATAGTTGAAAGAATCACCAATGGAACTCACTTCTTGACATTGAAGACTAATTATACATCTGAAGATTATGCGAGGTTGTACATTGAAGAGAAAGTTTGACTACATTGAGTGCCAATCTCTAAAATATCTGATAGAGGATCTCAGTTCACTACAAATTATCGGAAGTCATTTAAGAAGAGTTTTAGAACACAAGTGAATTTAAGTACAACCTTTCACCCTCAAAGGGATGTCCAGGCAGAACGTACAATTCAGACACTTGAGGATATGTTGCGAGCATGTATTTTAGATTTCAAGTGTAGCTGGGATGATAACCTACAACTTATTGAATTTTCTTAGAACAATAGCTATCATTCGAGTATTAAAATGTCACCTTATAAAGCTTTATATGGTCGAAAGTGTAGATCACCAATTGGCTGGTTTGAAATAGGTGAAACTGCCTTATTTAGGCCAAATGTTGTTCATCAAGCTATGGAAAAAGTCAAAGTGATACAGCAGCAACTATAAACAACTCAAAGCTTACATAAATCATATGCGGTTATTCGAAGGAGAGGGCTAGAATTTTCTATAGGGGATTGGGTGTTCTTGAAGGTATCTTCAATGAAAAAGGTAATGAGGTTTCGTAAAAAGGAAAAGTTGAGTCCACGCTATATAGATCCATATACGATTATTCGACAATTCGGCCAAGTATCCTATGAGTTAGATCAACCACAAGAGCTTTTATCAGTTCATCGGTGTTTCATGTCATAAGGCTTCAAAAATCATAGGTGACAAATCTCCTATTTCTCCGGCTAATGATGTACAAGTTATGGGAGATCTCACTTACGAAAAAGTACCTATTGCTATTATGGATTGACAAGTTAGGAAGCTAAGAAATAAAAAGGTAGCTTCTATAAAAGTGTCATGGAGGAGCAAACAAGTAGAAGAAGTTACATGGGAAGCGGAAGAAGCAACGAAATTGAAGAATCCTCATCTCTTTATATTCCAATAGAAATAGGAAAATGCTTAGTTTATATGCTGACAAGTAAGTATACGTGTATATCTATTATGTGATTAATAGTAGTACTAACTTAGGCTTGAATCATTTTGGGCTGGATAACTATGGTAAAATTCCACGATGAATGTTTTAAGGGGGAGGATGTAACAACCCGACTTACGCATATGCTTGTTATAATCTTGTGATATTTTCCCTATAGTATAGGTGAGGGACCATGTTCCTTATATGATTAGTGTATGTTTAAAGTAGCCGGAAACTATTGTATCGTGACATGCACGTTTCAGCGTGTTTACTTTAATTTGACTCCGTTAGATGTATTTAAACTAGAGATAGTAAGGTGGTAATTAAGCTTAAATTTTATAGTTAAGTTCTAAGTACAAGCAAAAGAATGTAATATTCTTAAAATATAATAAATAATTGAGCATCTTGCTTGGCTTTATTTAGCTAGAAACTACATCACCCATTTCAGCTATATGGATATTGTTAAAGGTCCCAAGTTTGATGGAACACATTTAGGATTATAGTAATGGGCTCACTTGAATCTAAAACCAATAAAAAGAAAACAAAAATTAAAGAAATCCTAGCAACAAAATCTGCCAAGGCCTAATATATATTAAGCCCAAGTGAAAGAAACTAGGTGCATCACCTCGTATGACTTTTTTGAGCTGCTAGATGTGCGTAAGCAGGTGCATAACCTACATGACCAATTAGTGGCTGAAAATGGACCCCAAAAAAAGAATTCTAGACGACATTTTTGTGGTCAGTAGAGATCTCTTTTCTCTTCAAGATTAAAACAACAATTTAAGTTGTTCTAGGGTTCTTCAAGAAACCGTCATATCTTCAAACCCAGGTAAGTGAAAACACTTGGATTTTGCTTAATTCTCCCATGGATGATTAGAACAACGTGTTATTCAAGCTCAAGTAAAAATACAAAAGCAGAAAATTTCAAGAATCTAATGCTCAGTTCCTTAGTTATTAAGAGAACTTTTTCTTCTTCTTTGGTTTTAGTGTGCAGAGAAGCTGAAGTTCTAGAAGAATTCAAGTTATAAGGAGAAGCTGCAGAAATTAGGGTAAGGTGACTGCTCCATTTTTTTCTTCCTTGTGTATGAGTTTGAGTGAGGAATTAAGGGTGTGTTGTAATGAAGAACCCAAGGGGGTGATGAATACAATAATTTGTTGTATGATATATAATATTTGGGGTTTTTCTATGTGCATTATTGTTGGTGAAGCTTGGTTAATCTTGTGGAAAGGATATATAATTTATGTGTTTGACAAAGAATGAGGGTGTGGTGATACACATTATGTTAACGGCTGAATGAGCTCATTATGTATCAAAGTTAGCTATTGTTTTACAAGGCTTACGGTATGATAACTGCTAATTTTAGTTTACCATGACATAAAATTTTAGATTAAAACCGAAAAGGGGAGGTTGAATCATGATAGTTATATCTCTCAGAGGATGTGGTATGTAAGGCTATTCGATTCTATATCCCTTTTGCATGAAATGTGATACTTGCTATTAATACAAATGAAGTGAATCTCATAAGTTATGTTCCTAGAAAAGGAAATGTAGTGGCAGTATACTATCTCCAAATATCTAACAATATTCCGTACTGTATAAAACTACTCCATTATATGTTCACTATTTTTTACTTGTGTAATTATCCTCCATGTGCTGGTATAGAAATGATATTTGCAAAAGCAAGTCTTGTGAATCCTCCTCTTTGTTTTTTGATTTCAATTGTGTCATTAAGATCTTAAATTAATGTGTTAATGTTATATAGCTCCTTTTGTCATTGTTATTTCCTTGAAGTATTATTTTCATGTCTTCTATTACCGGTACGTACTTCCATATCTCCAAAATGATTATGACCACCAAACTAACATCCCAAAAGAGTTACGATTATCTAAAGAATAATCCCAAAAGATTTATGAATTGATAAACAACAACTCAAAGATTAAAGAATGTAAGTGAAGAAATTTGTATAATTACGGGTGGAAGCCAGGGGGCGAAAGCCTAGCATTGATCGATCCCAACTGGTACATAAGGGTGGCAACTAAGGGGCGAAAGCCTAGCATCGGCCGATCCCAAATTGTGCATTTATGAGGACTGCATCCTAGGGATTAAAATGCCTAGCATGGGTCATCCTCTTCTACCACTGATTAGCTAGTCACTTGTTGTAACAACCCTATAAATAACTATGCTAAGCAATGTCTAACGTATCTAGAATGCCTAGATTAGATCGGTTTAACACGGATTTATGCGCATAAAACAAGACCTCTCAACCTCTTCAACATCCAAGCCAACTAACTTGGTGAGTTAGTTAATCCAGGAAAGGTTGGGTCCATCAATGTAGGGTACCCGAATATGAAGATTTACCCGGATGAGTCTTAACTAGACTTTAAAAAGGTTAATCATAGGTTTGGAGGGTCTAGGGGTAAAATGATATTTTCCAGGCTAAGGGTAGTATTGTAATTACCCTAAATACTTAATTAATATATATGGTGGAGGGGAAATTCGGGTAGAAAGGGCCGAAATTGACCCTTTGAGTGAAATCTAGCTCTACCCGGGTTCAAACCTCGGTGGAAGCAATGATTAAATTTATTTATTGTATTTAGTGAGTTAGTTAAATTAATTAATATTTAATTAAAAGAAAATCAGATTGTTTTTTTCAATTAAAAATATAATAATAATAATAATAATAATAATAATAATAATAATAATAATAATAATAATAATAATAATAAGGAATCCTAGTTTGACTAAGTCTAAACCTAACTCTGCGAATCCTAATCCACTCAAACTCACGTTCCTCTCTACTCTCATCTCACTTAACGTCTGAATATCTCTAAATTAACAGAACAACAAAAATATAAAGTTCATATACAACTTGAACGCTTAAAACTCAAAAAAAAGACATAGTCTAAAAATGTAAAGGAAAAAAAATTGACGGTATTGTTCTTGAAGTTTCGGTGGTGAGGCTTGGTTTCGTGGGAAATTGGCAGAATTGGAACAAGTTTTGAACGACATTAAGGTATGGGTTTTCTTATCTCTTGGTCCCTTATCCAAGAGACCCCTATGTTTAGTTTAAATTTCAATCGAGAAACTAAGGTTGTCCCCGTTGCATGCCCCTGTCATTAAATCCTTTGAAAGATTCAAAGCATTTGTTGTTATGTGTTCTGGTAGATAATTTTCGGTATGGTTGTTATTATGTGTTGAATCTGTATTTTGAAAGTATCTAAGGAATGAAAGATTTGTTCTAGAAAAGTGTTTTAAGTTAACTGTTTGAGGATATGTATGTTATAAATTAACTATGTTGCAGCCTAAAATTTAGGTGTTAAAAATGTTGTGTTTTCGTGTATAAAAATGTCAAAAGTGTGATGTTCATATAAGGGTATTGTCGCTGGAAAAAGTCACCCAAATTACTCCAAGAATCAACATAAAAGCTTGAGAGAAAGATGGATTGAAAGAGATTATTGTAATTGAACCCAAAACCTCACCAAATTCAAATTACATAAAAATTTCATAAGAAAAATTAAAGGAAAAATAAATGTGGTGAGTGGGAATTGAACCCACAACCTCTTGAATAGATGAGAGGGTTTGGAGAAAAATGAAAGAATATAAATGTGATGGGTGGGAATTTAACCCAGAACCTCTTGAATACATGAGAGAGTTAGGAGAAAAATTAAAGAAAATACATGTCATGAGTGGGAATTGAACTCACAAGATCTTAAATAGATGAGAGAGTAAGGAGAAAAATAAAATGAGGTGAGTTGTGATTGAACCCACAACCTCTTGAATAGATGAGAGAGTTCGGAGAAAAAAAAAGGAGGTGAGTGGGGATTGAACCCACAACCTTTATGATAGGTGAGAAAGTTAAGAGAAAAAGAATGAGCTTGTGGGGGATTAATTCCACAACCTTTTGCCTTAAATGAGAAAGAGTTGAGGAAAAAGAAAGAAAATATTATAGGGGTGATGGGGATCGAGCTAGGGTCCCCCAAATCTGAAAAATGCAACTACCAAGTTTAATATAAGATTAAGTGTTGCTCAAGGGATGCGAAATCGGGTTTCATTGTCCAATTCCGAATTGTTACATAAGTAATACATGAACAAATATTTAATGAATGTTGCCTCCAATGATCGAATTCAATATCTTGGCATATGTAAAGATGCAAAAGTATTGTACCACATTATCTTGGGTAAATATGAATCACTTAGACAAACTTGAATGAAGCTTCATTGCTTGTATGTGTGGACTTATAAGTATAGCATACATTTAAAAGTAAGTGAACCTAAGATGTTATGTGATAAGATAATGAAACCCGAGAGGGGTTACGTAAGAGTGCGACACATATTAAAGGAACAAGTGCATTGGCATACGATGAAAGGAACATTCACGTAAAGCGGTGAGTAATTATGAAAAGTTAATGTGGTGACTACATGACTATAGGCTAGTGCAAGTTAGATAAGTTGCATCTACGCCTAAAAAATGGTGTCACTAAATGAAATTTCTAAGATTTTATATATATACTAAATGATGAATAAGAGAGAAAGAGTGGCTATACGAGGATAGGCTAGTACAACTAAGGCAAGATGTATTTATGCCTAGAATCAATGTCCCTTGATGTAAACTCTAAGAGAGCATATATATGTTATATGATGAAGAAATAACGAAAGGTGAGTAAAGATGAAACGAAAAGATATTAAGAGAGAACATGGTGGCATCACAATATGAGGCTAGTGCAAGTGATACAAGTTGTACCTACGCTAAATATAAGGTCACCAAAAGTACTCACCTAAGAGAGTGTTGAAAATTAAGAGGCAAGTATCAGTGACACTCTATATGTAAGTGTAAGGACAATTCACACTTGATACGTAATGATGACATGAGAAATCATCAAATGAGCTATGATGCCTCATGCTTGAAGACAACTTCTATGATGTATGACACGAATGTAATGGAACTTTATACTGAGCACTGATCGCTAGCTATGAGTTGTGATTCCTTCTTTTGGGAAGGCAGGGGTGCGTGTAATTCTCATGAGATGAGACTGTCCGTCCAAATGAGTATTGATATCCTTATATCTTATAGTATTTGAACCTATACTGCCAATATACGGTTCTAGCAGGGTTCAACTTCCTATTTATGCTAGCATGTTTTGGTTCACTTTGGCGGTGATTCCACCTTTTTTTGGTGTGGGGTTAAACACTGGATATCATGACGCTCACATGATCTATGTCGGTTAAGGTTAAAGTTCCCAAAGAAAGAATGAGTCCAACCTCAAGTAATGCACATGATGATATGAACGATACCAGAGGTGCTACGATAGGATAATCAAGAGGTGAACTAGATTTAAGAAATGCCACTAGGTTATTCTTTGTCATTGCACAGAAAACTCGATGAATGTATTAAACTACATCCTCGGTATAGCTTGTGTTTACACTAGTATATGAATGAATGAAAATGAAGTACATATGAATGAATAAAGCAGAATTTATGTTTGCTAAAGGAGGCTTCGTAGTTGAGGTCCAATATGTTGAGCCCTCATTTTGGGAAGTCTAAATGTCAAGTCCATGATTCCAAGGTCTCATGGCATATAAAGGAATCATATGAAATATGTGGTATGATATATGAAGTATGTTATGTGATGTTTGAAAAATGACATGTATGATGATGCATGTTACTCTCATTGCATGACTTTCCTAATCCAATTTGGAAAGTCCACTGACTTGAATTTCCATAACTCATATCATTAGGATAGAGCTCTTCTTAATCATGCATGTCCTTGGTGTGTGCTTGCATATGCTCGTACTTAGTACAAGTGTGATTAATCCCATACAACTCTCTACTTTTAGGTGTAGGTTAAGGTGAACATTAAAGCTAACGAGACAACGTTGAAGTTATCAAGACGTGGAGTATTCACCCAGACTTGGTAGGCCCTCTTGATTTCTAGGATGCCTATCTTTTATATTCTAGCTTAGATGTAGGCATGAGCTAGTGGAGTATGCTCCACTAGTTTTTCTTTCCTAGTTATTTCCAGATATTGTGGTGGTGCCATTTTGGCAAATCTATATTTTTATACAGATATGACTATGTCTTTTATTTGATTATCTTGATATTATATGGTTGTTTGTCAAAATGCTTATGATTTTATGTAGATAGTTTATATGAGTTCAATGTTTCTCATTATGAAATCTAGGTAAACAAAAAAAGTTCAAAAGTTTCTGCTAAAATTAACCTAGATGATGTAACGATGAAGTATGTAGGCTTGTCTGCGACCTCCAAGTGGTCAACGATGCAAATTTCGGCTAGGGTCTAGACTCTGGTCGTGTCACTTGTATCAGATTCCCTACAAATATTATAACATACATAAAAGTAATGAAAACAATGTAATTTACATGATCTCACAAGATTAATCAAAGGTGGTCTTCTCTCATGATCTATGCACTAATATGTAGATACTTGATTTCATTTGATACCTCGTATTACATATGTTATATTTTCTTACATATTCAATACATTTTTTCATACCGAAGTCCCTCGCAGGGGACGCTGCATTTCATGTTGCAGGCTTAGGTAATCCAGCTAGTAGACCTCCTTAGTAGGATCATATGCCAATCATCTACTTTTGATGAGATCTTGTTGATTCAGAGCATTACTGAGTGCTTGGTAAATTCATTTGGTATTGTATGGTAGTTAAGTGTAAGGAGGGGTCTGTCCCGACCTACTCTAGGTATTCTATCTTTTTAGAGGCTTTGTAATCGTATTTATATGGTTTAGTTGTGTCTTAAGGAGTTTTGGCCTCAATGGCCAAGTATTCTATATAACTTTTTATATCTACTTATGTTGGTTTGTATCGCTGCGTCCTATGTGAAATTTTCATGATTGTAATAGTTATATGAATAGTAAGAACAAGTTACAGGTTGGTTTTATCGGGCCCTTAAGGCATCGGGTTCATGTCCATCTGAATGGGATTTGAGGCGTGAAACCGTTTACCAACAGGTTGGCATTTACGTGGACGTTGACATTTATATTAATATTAATGCTAATTTTGATGTTTAGGTTGTTGCTCATGTTGACTTTAACATTCACGTTGACATTCATTTTGGTGTTGATGTTCTTGTTGACGTTGAGGTTATCATTTACGTTCATATTTACATTGACGATCATGTTAACATTGACATTGGTATATATGTGACACACATTTACGTTGACGTTGACGTTGATGTTGAAGTTCACATTGATATTTGATGTTGATGTTCACGATCACGTAGACATTGACATTGACGTTCACATTCACAATGAATTTAACATTCACATTGATGTTCACATTGACATTGAAGTTCACATTGTCTTTCATGTTGACATACACATTCACGTTAACGTTCACATTAAATTCACATTAACATTCACGGTTACGTTGATGTTTACATTAACATTGACGTTGATGTTCACATTGTCATTCAAATTACCGTTCACACTTACATTTACGTTTAAGTTTATTATGATGTTGACGTTGACGTTAACATTCATGTTGATGTTCACGTTGATTTTCATGTTAACATTGGTGTTCAAGTTAACATTGACATTTTTCATTATATATGTTCACGTTAAAATTTATGTTCACGTAGACATTAACGTTGATGTTGACTTTCACATATATATTTACATTCAGGTTGACGTTTACTTTTACGTTCACACTGACCTTTAAGTTTACGTTGATGCTGACATTCACATTGACATTTACATTGAAATTGACGTTCACATACACATTAATGTTGACATTGACATTCACACTAACATTGATGTTTACGTTGACATTTACATTAATGTTCATGTTGAGGTTCATATTGACATTCACATATATGTTGACATTGACATTGACATTGATGGTCACGTTGAAGTAAATGTTGACGTTCACGTTTACATTGATGTTCAACTTGACGTTCATATTTAGGTTCACATGGATGATCACGTTCTCATTTACCAAAATATTGACGTTTATGTTGACATTAATATTCACGTTAATTTTGAAGTTGACGTTTATGGATAGATTGATATTTTTTACACTGATATTGATTTTAACATTAAAGTTGATGTTGACATGGATGTTGAAGTTAACATTGACAATGACTTTGACGTTCACGTTAATGTTCATTTTATTGTTTATAATGATGTTAACATTGATATTGACGTTGAAGTTGATGTTCAGATTGACATTCTAGTTGAGTTGTTATTGACGTTCACGTTCACGTTGATATTCACATTGATATTAATGTTGACATTCCCGTTTACATTGATGTTTATGTTTTCACATTTACATTCACATTGATATTTACATTGACATTAACATTGACATTCATGTTGACACTGGCGTTGACATTGACCTTCACATTGATGCTAATTTTTAAATTTATGTTGACATTCACGTTTAAGCTAACGTTTACATTGACGTTGGCATTAATGTTCACATTGACATTGGCGTTAACGTGCACTCTAAAATTAATATCTACGTTGATGATGATGTTTACGTTAATGTTGATATTGGCATTGATGCTGACATTGACATCGACGTTGACATTCACGGTGACGTTTATGTTGACTTTCATGTTGACGTGCATGTTAACGTTCATGTTGACGTATACATTTACATTGACATTGAATTTGACATTGACGTTGACTTTGATATTGATGTTGATGTTTACATTGACATTGACGTTCACATTGACCTGTATATTGATTTTGACGTTCACGTTCATATTTACTTTAATTTTGACGTTCATGTTAACATTCATGATGATGTTGGCGTTCATGCTGACTTTCAAGTTGACGGTCATGTTTACATTAACGTTGATGTTCATATATAGGTTCAAACTTACGTTAGCGTTAACTTTGACGTTAACATTCAGGTTTATCTTGACGTTCACATTGATATTCACAATAACGTTAATGTTGTTTTCCACGTTCACGTTGACATTCAGACTTACATTTACATTTACATTGAAGTTGATGTTTATGTTTATGTTGATGTTTAAATCTACGTTGACGTTCACATTTATGTTGACATTGATGTTCATATTAACATTGACATTGGTGTGGTCGTCATACTAACGTTGGCGTGTATGTTGATGTTGATGTTAACTTACGTTTACGTTGATGTTATCATTAACATTGCCATTCAATTTTATGTTAACATATACGATTACGTTGATGTTGATGATCACATTCACGTTTACCAAGACGTTAATGTTTACGTGGACATTTACATTGAAGTTGACATTGACAATCATATTAACCTTTGACATTGACGTTTACATTCATACTTACATTGATATTTATGTTGACATTGACGTTAACATTCATGTTGACGTTCACATTGATGTTCATATTAACATTCATGTTTACGTTAACATTCACGTTGATGTCGATGTTCACGTTGACATTGATGTTCATATATACATTCATTTTTACGCTAATATTGATGATCAATTTTACGTTTACCAATACGTTAATGTTTACGTGGACGTTGACATTTATGTTTACATTGACATTGGCGTTCATGTTGATATTGACGTTTATGTTGATGTTGACATTGACATTAATGTTCACGTTGCCATTGAAATTATTGTTGACGTTGATGTTGACGTTGATATTTACGTTCACATTTACTTTGATGATAACATTGAAGTTGATGTTTACATTGATGTTGGTGTACACGAGTCATTCAGATTTACGTTGACATTGACGTTGATATTGACGTTCACGTTGATATTGATATTGACATTCACATTTATGTTGATATGGAAGTTCATGTGCACATAAATGTTGATGTTGATATTGACGTTCACGTTCACGCTCACGTTCATATTGACGTTCACATTGATGTTTATATTTACATTCATGTTGACATTGACATTCATGTTAACATTCACGTTGATATTCATGTTGACATTGACGAAGACGTTCATGTTTATGTTGATGTTTACGTTTATGTTGATATTCACATTTATGTGGATGTTTACATTGACGTAGATGTTCACGTTAACATGACGTTTACTATTATGTTGATGTTGAAGTTTATGTTTATGTTAATGTTTGCGTTGACATTAACATTTACATTTATATTGATGTTCAAATTGACGTTGACATAGACTTTCATGTAGTTTTTCACGTTAACATTGACGTTAACATTGACTTTGATGTTTATGTTGACGTTCACATTTACATTAAAGTTTATGTATATGTTGACATTGATGTTCATGTTAACATTGACATTGACATTGACATTCACATTGATATTCATGCTGACATTGATTTTTTAGTTGATGGTGATGTTGAAGTTGACATTGACGTTCATATTTTATGTTCACGTTGATGTTGATGCTTACGTTCACATTTACTTTCACATTTACGTTGATGATCACCTAGACATTGACATTGACATTTTTGTTGACGTTGATGTTGACGTACACGTTGACATAAACGTTGACGTTGACATTGATATAGACATTGAGGTTCACATTGACGTTGACATTAACGTTGATGTTGATGTTGATGTTGATGTTCACATTGATATTCAATAGACATTTATGTTGATGTACACGTTCATGTTAACGTCGACGTTTATGTTCACGTTTATATTAACATTGACATTAACGTTTACACTGACGCTTACATTTGTATTGAATTTCCAGTTAACATTGACATTAACATCCATGTCTACATTAATTTTTTCATTCATATTTACGTTGGCATTGACGATCACGTTCATATTTACATTGTCGTTGACATTGACGTTGACGTACACATTGACATTTATATTTACATTAATGTTCACATTTTTTTGGATATTCACGTTTACATTAACATTGACGTTGCTATTCATATTTTCGTTAACGTATGTGTTCACATTAATGTTTATGTTCACGTAGATGTTGACTTTCACATTTATATTCACGTTAACGCTGATTTTTACATTGATATCCACACTGATATTTAAGTTTACGTTGACGTTGACATTTACGTTTACATTGACATTGACATTGACGTTCACATTCACATTGACATTGACGTTAACGTTCACAACAATATTGACATTTATGGTGAATTTTACGTTATGTTCACATTTATGTTGACATTGATGTTGACATTCACGTTAATGTTTACGTTCACGTTCACATTGACATTGTTGTTCAAGTTGACATTTACATTGACATTGATGTTCACATTAAAGTTCAAGTTTACGTTAATGTTTAAGTTTACGGTGAGGGTCACGTTCGCATTTACTAAATGTAGATGTTTATGTTGACGTTGACGTGCACATTGATATTGACATTGACGTTTTTGTTGACGCTGACATTGGTGTTAGAATTCACGGTGATGTTGACATGGACGTTGTTGTTAACATTGACGATGACATTGACGTTCATGTTGATGTTCAGATTCTTGTTTTTGTTGATGTTTACAATAATCTTGACGTTCACATTGACATTGAAGTTGATGTTCACATTGACATTCAGGTTGATGTTGCCACTGACGTTCATGTTCACGCTGATTTTAACATTGACATTCATGTTGACATTAATATTAACGTTCATGTTTATATTGATGTTTATGTTGACATTCACATGTACATTCACATGGACATTCACATTGATGTTTACGTTAACATTCATGTCTACATTCATGTCAATGTTGATGTTGACGTTGCCATTCACATTTACGCTAATTTTTAATTTTTGTTGACGTTCATATTTATGCTAACGTTTGCATTGATGTTGGCGTTGACGTTCACATTGACATTGACATTTATGTTCACATTAACATTTATGTCTACGTTGATGATCACGTTTACGTTTATATTGATGTTAACATTGACATCGACGTTGATGTTCACATTGATTTTTACATTGACTTTCACATTGACGTTTATGTTAACGTTCATGTTGGCATTCACATTTACATTGACATTGAAATTGAATTTGAAATTGACATTGATGTTGATGTTGACATTGATGTTGATGTTTACGTTGACCTTTACCATGACGTTACGTTCACATTCACATTTATGTTAATTTTTATATTCACTTTCATTTTCACATAAACGTTCATGTTGGCATTCACATTTATATTGACATTGAAATTGAATTTGACATTGACTTTGATGTTGATGTTGATGTTGACATTGATGTTGATGTTTACGTTGACCTTTACCTTGACGTTACGTTCACATTCACATTTATGTTAATTTTTATATTCACTTTCATGTTCACATAAACGTTCATGTTGACGTTGACGTTGAGGTTGACGTTAACGTTGATATTCACGGTCACACTAACTTTTAATTTTACTTTCTTATTTACGTTCCCGTAGAGTTTCATTTATAAGTTCACATTACATTTATGTTAAAGTAAATATTCAAGTTTATATTGACGTTCACATTGAAATTCAATTTGACGTTAATGTTAATGTTCATGTTGACGTTCACGTTCATGTTGATATTCATATTTACATTTATGTTGACGTTGACGTTGATGTTTACATTGATGTTCATACTGATGTTTACATGTATATTGACGTTCACATTTACATTGACATTGACGTTCATATTAACATTGAAGTTTACTTGGTTGTTCGTACTAATGTTGAGATTTATGTTGACGTTGATGTTGACATTCACATCGGCATTCAATTTTACCAATATGTTGATGTTGATGATTGCATTCCCGTTTACCAAGACGTTGACATTTATGTTGACATTGACGTTGATGTTGACATTGACATTCATATTAACCTTTGACATTGACGTTGATGTTGATACTGATGTTGACATTTATATTGACGTTTATGTTAACGTTCACGTCGATGTTCACATTGACGTTTATAATAAAATTCATGTTTACGTTTAGGTTCAAGTTGACATTGATGTTCACATTGACATTCATTTTTATGTTGACATTAACATTGATGTTGCTGATCAGCTTCGCGTGTACCAACACATTGACATTTACATTGACATTGACGTTCATGCTAATATTGATGTTTATGTTGATGCTGACATTGACTTTAACATTCCCATTACTGTTAAAGTTAATGTTGACGTTGACGATGACATTTAAATTTACATTTACTTTGATGATCATATTGATGTTTACATTTACCTTAACGTTGGTGCACACGTGAAATTCACATTTATGTTGATATTTACATTCACGTTGACATTAAAGTTTATGTTGACGTTGACGTTTATGTTCACATCAACATTGACATTGACATACACGTTCATATAGATATTCACGCTAACATTGATGTTTACGTTAATGCTGATGTTAACGTTAACATTGACGTTTATTTTTTATGTTCACGTTGACATTGATGTTTACGTTCAAATTTACGTCGACGACCACCTAGACATTGACATTAATGTTGACTTTGATGTTACGGTTGGCGTACATGTTGACGTTGACGTTGACATCGATGTAGATATTGAGGTTCATGTTGACGTTGATGTTAACGTTGATGTTTACAATCATGTCCAGGTAGACATTGATGTTGATGTTCCCGTTTATGTTAACGCTAACGTTTATGTTCAGGTATACATTAACATTGCAGTTGACGTTAACACTGACGTTTACATTTATGCTGATGTTGTTGTTACGTTGGTGTTAACGTTCATGTTAATGTTGACGTTAACATCCATGTTTACATTAAAGTTTTCATTTAAGTTTACGTTTGCATTGACGATCATGTTCATATTTCCATTGACTTTGACATTGACTCTTATTGGCTCTTCGTAAAACTTATTGTCTTAGTGGCTCTTCGTTTTCCTTTATTGGTTTTTCTTTTTATAAAGCAAGATAACTTCTTTATTTTCCTACACTACTTTTTCTTATGAGAAGGCATCTTTTCCTATCGTCTTTATCTTTAGTAAAGTCCTTGTCTGCCACCTTTATTGGCTATTTTTGATGATAAGGTCCAGGTCGGCCATGCTTTGTAGGTGCTGTTTGGGTCCTCTTATTTTTTATGTTGAAATTCATTATTCCATTTTGATTATCTTAACAAATATTCCATATATTTGGGACTCCTTTGGTTCTTTCTTAATAATACCGATCTTTTAGATCTCTATTAGAAAGACTAATTATTCCGGTTTTAATATCTCAATTAGGATTTAGTCAAATGGATTTAAATATGAATTTGCTAAAGCCTTTGGATTTAGCATATCACCATTGTCATCGCTTTGAGAGGATGCTTCTTCAAGAAGTATATTAATTGCAACTTCATCTGCATCATCATCTAACGCAGATAGAGCATTTTTCATGTCACTCTTCAATTCATTTCTGTGAGGGTTGACCCACTATTGATCATACTTCTGACTTGAAGATGGAGGTGTGTCTTTTTCTGCAGGGACCAACTTGGACTCAGATTCTACGAAAAGAAACTTACTCTATCAAGTAAATCTGCAATAACAAACATCCAACTTATAAATATAAGATTACAACATTTTTAAGAAAAAACCTACATATCTTTATATTCTTTGGTAGTGTTGGTATGCCCTCAGATCTGGAACTGAGGATAATTTCTCATCAAACTCTCGCGTCTTACTTGTTTATTTCGGACCAAACCAGCTTCACAATTTGTAGGAACCATCATGGGGATAGTAGAAGCTGCCAACTCGGACAATATTTCAACAACCAGGTGGTGGTGTGTAGGTCTAACATATTAAGATGTTTACAGGCATTCTTGTAGTCATCCCAATTCTAAGTTTGTGGGTTAAATCTCTTCGCTAAATAATAGGAGTTTTGCAAATGGTCTAAAGCCAATTTACCGGAGGATAAAATCTTGTTAAGTGTGAACTTAGAGTAAGCAATACTATCTCGGTCAGATTTTCTGCCTTACTATCTTTCCCAATCTCACATGCATCCTGTCTAAAACGAAGCTGAATTAAAAATATCTTCTGGGTTTCAAGGACTTAATTCTGTTTCTACATAATTCAGTTTGTATAATGGTTTTAGAGATTTTTTTTTATTCATACCTTTCGTATTCCTTGTCTAAAGAAAGGATAGGAAAGGAACACATTTTAGGCAACCAATTTCAAAATCTCTTTCTCTTGTGAGTAGTTGGGACCCCAACCTTACCTGGAGGGATGCTTTGCACAAAACTTTGGGCTGTTTCATAGCGTAACAGTCACTTGTTGCTTTGGGAAAATCTAAGTTCTCCGCTTGGTGATGGAAGATGAAATAGGCTCTTGTTTTTTGGAAAAGTCTCTTCCAAGATCAACATTTTTGACAAGTTATATTTGAGGAAGATGAGGAATAATTGAGGCAGGTGGGCTAAAGTCGAATACTTGTTTTAAATTAGGCCTTGTATGTTTTATTTCAGACCTTAGTTGCAAATGGGCCTGATGCTCTGTGGTGCCACTTGTATAGGCCTGACTTGGTGTTAACCCGCTATGGGCTTAATTTGTGGTTCATTCTATGTTTAACATTGAAAGAATTCTCTAGTTAGAAAATCTAGTAAAGAATTATTTTCACCTCTAATTTAATTTGATGGGAAATCGAAATGGCTAATAACACTTGCCCATCTGGCAAAAAATATTGTTAACAACCAAGAGATTAACGTCGATTTGGAGGATTTCTTAGCATATTTACAATCTCTCAATAAGCAAGAATTCTTATTGATTTAAATCATTCTTGACACTTAGTAATGGAAAGAACAAATTGGAAGAACAGAATTTCTTTCTTAATCGTCGTATAATGTTTTTGAGAGTAATTCCAGGATGCCTGAGGTTTTTAGCTGAACCAATGCTCTGATTGAATTGGGCTTTTTCTTTGGTAAGGATTACCACCATATACAATGTCAGAGGCATCCGTCTTAACATCATAAAAATTTGGGTTGAGAGAAGATACCAAGACAAAGGAAGATCATTAACCATGTCAGTAGTAAGAGAACCGCATAGGTGTGATTGTCAATTCCATGGAGACATATTATTTTTTAAAACATATCGAAAGCGGTTTGAAAAACAAAAATATGTCTAACTTTGGGAATGAAGTCAGCAACTTCTTGAGACTTCCTAAAAACCTCTGTCCGTTCAATTTCTCAAAAAAAAAAATACATTGGAAAACTATCAAAAAAACAATTGTATGCAAATTGGTTTATAGGTACTTGATAAATATCATGTCCTAAAAATGTGATTTTGTTAAATCATTTAATTCTTTTTATCACTAATGACTAAACCATTGTGCTTAATAATATTAATGAAAACATTAAAATGTGTTTTGAAATGATAATTAGGTCTTTAGAGAAGGATTAACACATCATCAAGTAGACAATGAAAAATATGCTAATATGATTAAAAAGTGAATTCAGTATATTTTGAAATTTAGATGGGCATTCCTAAGCCCAAAAGCATTGAAATTCCATTCATATTGTCCCACGGGACATTGAAAGCGTTTCTATTTATCTGTTTACAATTGAATTTGCCAGAAACCTTATTTTAAATTAAAATGTGCTGTAAAACAGTGGCTTAAAAGTTTCTCAAAAGTTCCCTTTAGTTAGAAATCGGATAGCGAAAACCATTTAAAACTTCGGAAGGCTGTAATTAATTACAAGGTTGGATAACCTTGTTCTTGTTCCGCTGCATTGTTAACATAAAATGCTGAAACAAACTGAGGTGGGGTGTGATTTTGGCAGGACGAATAATTTTTAATCGAAAGGGTTTTATTTTCGTCCTTGCAGATTGCCCAGTAATAATGGTTCATCTGAATTAGGCCAACTTTTGTAGAAATGGAATTTTCATCAAATTCAATCAATGTATGGTAGATCTTATATGTGGGTCTTCGATCTCAAATGTTTTAGAAATTCTGAGCAATTCACTTTCAAATTTCTTTTGAGAATTAGCAAATTTTTAGACAAAAATTCCCGGGGTTCGTTAAACTTTTCTTGGATTTTAAGATCTTCTTTGAGAAAACAATTGATTTGTTTAGATGGCAGTTGTTTATGCAAAAATTTACTTTCTTCAACAGAAAGTGTCTGATAAAAGAGAAACGAAATTTCTTTTCGTAATTTTTTTGATTGAATAAAAAAATCAGAAAACATAATAAGGGTTTATCGTAGTGATGAAAAGGTTATACCAAAAATTTAATTTCTTTCATTCAATGGTTTTTGTTATGACAAAATCATTAGAATGAAAATACGTCATCTGCGAATGAGCATTAGAATGTTTACCCATTTATACAGAAGATACGCTCCCAGTCGCGATGTATAGTTAGTAGTTCCGTTCTGGAAGGTACTTGGTTGGAACTAAGCCTGAACAATGCAGTTTTCTATACTTGCAACCAATTGTCTAACAGAGGGCAATTTGTTAAGTACAAATGATAATTAACAACTAGTTTAATCATAAATGAGAAAAATTTGGTCTTACTTTTGTACTTCCTGTACTAATTTTTTGCCATCATATTTACATTATTAGTTAATCTCTAGGTGATGAAGGAGTCGACTGAGGACTTCAGAATTTTTTTTTTCATAATTATCTTAATGGAACTGGACCGTTCCATTTAAGTGGATTTTAGCTCTTTTCACAATTTTTGCTGCTTAAATCATCAATTGAAATCTTGTTACGGCGTGACTTAACTTCTTCAACTTTTTCCTTGGGAAAAGTTAACTCTGCTCGAGGTCATGATAGGAAGGTTCTTCTTCTTATCCTTATACATTTGCATAATTTTCTTATTGCTGAAAGGAGCTAAATTCCTTGCAACCTCTTTCTCCTTTTGTTTAGTGAAGGAAGCTTTTGAAGCCCAAAAGATAGATCTTAGCACAGGCTTCTCGGATAGGCTCAATAATTGCAAATAAAATTTCGGCAGAATCTTCTGAGATTACTATGATTTAGTGGCTATGGGACAAGAAAAAATGCTTCCTGGCAATTGACCCATTCTTGTCCACTAATACTGAATCTTGAGCAACATGAGAAAATCTTTCATCCTCACTTTCTTCTTCGGAGAGAATCTGATATGATTCTTCCTGTTAATATAGATACAAATTTTCCTTAGTTTTTTCATAACTTCAAGAATATTATCTTCTTCTTTTTCCTTGGTTTACTTGGACAATTCAGGAGGACTTGTGTCCTCACTTTCCCACAGTGTCCAACTCTTGTCTTCGTTAGATGCGTTGTGAGAAGTTTTCTTTCCTTTAGAATATCATTTCCTTTGAGGATCTTCTTTTAGGTGATTGGATTTATCGATTGTGTCTCTCGAAAACCCTTTTTGATGAAGGGGGGGCTTTAGACGTGGGAATAAAAGTTTTTACATAAAGCTCAAGTTTCATTACTTGAGACTTTTCTGATCTTCTTAAGTGTTCTTTTATGCAGATCACTACATAGATTCCATTGCACAAATGAATTAAGCTGGTAAGATCTCCATAGGTTTCATTCGACTGAAAGAAATTTTACCTTTACACCGAATCTCAAATTTTCGATCGAACCTTTTTATGCAAAATGAGGAAGTAATCAATAAGGGAATCATCTTTCCAAAATCGATTATTATAGGTCATCGTCTTACATGACCTTTGTAATAAAGATATCTGCCCCCCATTTCGTGTAGTAAAAGATGTTTAGAATCTCTAAACTCCTATCTTGAAATAGTTGTGGTTTCCCCGAAATGTGTGCCAATGTGTAAAGTAGAGTCGGCCAGTTTTTTTTTTTTTTTTTTTTGGGGGGGGAATATCGACTACCACTACCGATGTGTGGTCTGTAGTGGTTTGTCACCTCAGTATAAACAATATTCTTGTTTTCCAGAGCATTAAGAATTCCATTTCTATTTGGTCCGTGAGATTTAATTGTCCCACAAATTTCAGAGGTACCCTGTAAACCTACAAATCTTCTGTTAGCTTGATTGTTTACGGTAGCATTTTTCCATTATAGGGCTGCGATGTTCATGGCCCATTTCTTGGGAGTTTATTATAGATTGGCTATCAAGCAATTCCAACAAATTCCATTTGTGATACCGTTTGCCGTTTTGCAACCTCTGGGGATGCATATTGTTTTCTCAAGCTTGATGTCAGAAAATAGGGTATGGATATAAAAGTTTTTAGAGTGAGGAAGCTTTTCTTTGAAGGAACCTACCTTATCTCACTGAGGATCTTAATCCTTTTCAGCTAATAATTAATCCTTTCTAGGATTTCTGGAGAGTTTTGGAATTCCCTAGGATAGTTTGGGAAAAATCTTCTGGAGAGGAAATTTATCGATTTTTAAAAATGGGGTTTGTATATAAATTGAAACCTGATTTAGAAGAGCTGGGTTTGCGTACCAATTTGGTTCGGGACCACTATAGTTATACTTTGAATCTTCAAGCCTTGTAGAAATATATGAAGAAACTGATTAGTATAAATATTTGTTCAAAAAACCTCGTTGATATCTTCACCATTAACAATGATTGTTGTAACAAATCCATTTAGTCGGTTGAGCACTAGAACTTTTTATGTTAGAAAATACTTCCGATAGATTTAAGTGGGTGTTTGGACTCTTCATAATTATAATTATGAAATTAGGGGGTAGGGTTAGTTGGATAAATTATAAGAGTTGGAGGTAAAGAGGTCATAGTACAATTGATTAGTGGTTACTTCCTAATTTTAATTAATTAGTTATATATTTTCTTAGGGTGTAATAACCTCTAGCTACAAAAGAAAATAAAAAGAGAGGCGCACGATGTTGAAGAAATACAAATCCAGGAGAGGAAAAACTATCAGAAAGGAGGCCGTCGAAAAGTGTTCTGTTAACTGGACAATTCTTTAATTGATAAGGCTTTAATGTGAAAAGAATTGCTAATTGTGGTAATAGCATAATCAAGATGTAGGGAATGTGTTATATTTTCCAATTTAAGAGATCGGTCAATGGTCGTTAAATGACCCACTTTTATCATGAAATTAATTGGACCTATTTTAAGTGGGAATTCATAGAGTAATGATATGGCCTTCTAAAGGTTGTTGCCTTATTTAATATATATATATATATATATATATAGAGTATATATATATATATTATATATATATATATATAGAATATATATATTTGATAAGCATGGGATTGGAAAGCTAAGTGTTATTAAGGACTCACAAATATAAGTATAAGTAGGTAGGAGGGCATTAGTTATATATTATTATAATATGAGATGCATAAGGAAGTTGGGAGTGTTACCTACAGTAAACTATAAAAGGATTGACATTGATGCAATTATAGTGGATTAGAATTAATGATTTCTGTGTTAGAAATGTTGCACTTAATTTGTTGTAATTAGGTTTGTGACCTTATTTATATTATAATTTTTTTTCTATAATTGAATATGGTTTGTAAATGGAGAAGAGGTTAATTAATATTAAAACATTAGAATGGAAATTGGTTTGTGAGCGGTTTGTAAAGTGGTGCCATATTTTGTCCTCTGTTTCTCTATTAAGATTACTGCTGGCTCAATTCAAATTATACGTATTCAATATTCTATTAGTCGTTTGATTCAAGTTCGTATATGGAGATAGGTTAAGGAAGTATTAGGTGTATGTCAAATTATTCAATTGCCATAAGTTGTATTAAATTGGAGGAATTAAAAAATTACTCTTAGTAGATTTGAATCTTATAAAATTTATGATATAATTAAGTGAAATGATGGGTATAGGGTGGACAAGAATAATATGAGTGTTTATGGGATTGTAAACGTACCACAATATGTATTTACATTATATATACTTGATAGACTGCAAGAGTGCGGAGGGAGGAAATAAGAAAAAGAAAAAAAAAGTGAGGATGGTAATTGCTTGACTTCGGTTCTTCGGTTGAGGAGGTTCTGGCTATTTCAATGTTGATAGATTGAAACTACTCATAGTGATTGATGATGTATTGAGTGATATTTTTAGTTCTCTATGTACTTGATTGTGGTGGTTGAAAGTCTTGATTGTATGGTCTGTGGGTGCCGCTAAAATTATGACGACGGTTGAATTTCTAATCTGAAACCCTCTCTATTAAAAAGAATGCGCATTGAATAAGAAGGCGTTGATGAAATTAAAATAATGAAGATAATGGGATCGGAGGTGTCACGTTACGACATGATATTATGGGATCGGAGGTCACTTCGACACGTATAGGAGATCGGGGAGTGGCACGTTCCGACACGATTAACATTAAAGGAAAGGAATCTTGGATTACTTAATATACTCATTCTCAAAGAATCTATGTCCCAAATGAGTATGATGTGGAGGCATTACGTCCTCCTAGGTGTGCTTGATGTTGTATTGATGGTGTACCTATTATTGGTGTTGTTGTCAGGTTCATGGGTTTGTTGTTTGACACTGTTAAGTAGCGTAGTTGATTTATAGTATATTCAATTTATATTGGTTTCTATTATGAGTTGGCCGAGATACCTAAACTCAGTACGTGTGCCTTGTCCGACCCCTACTGATTTTTTCTTTGTTATTTTGGGGAGTTTCAGCAAAGTGACCATCGACTTTCAACTCGCCCTCAGCTCTAGTTTCGTCTCAAACACATCAGGAGTTCAGGGTGAGCTATTATTCTAGCTCGTGCTGGATTCTCTAATTCACGTCTTGATGTCTTTCCCCAAATGCGAATGACTATCTTTTTACTTATTTTTGTGTTCTTAAAAACTCTTACACTTGGTAATTTGAGGATAGATGTTCTTGATGTATGACTTCCAGTTTTTTGGGGATAATAAGTGTAAATTTAGAATCTTACTTACTTGGTTACATTTAATAGTTTTGGAGCTTCCGCGTTATTTTTTTATTCATAGTTGACTATTGGTTAAATGTTGGGGTTTGGATTGTTGGTTCTCTCACCTAGTGGAGGTGAAGTGGGTGCACTCAGGACTAGTTTTGGGTCTGTAAAACTTGATCAAAGCCTAGGTGGTTGGTCTCATCACCACAAGGACAAGTTAGTAGAGCTCTTAAGGAAACGGTGTGTAGGATGCCTTTACTTTCTTCGAGCGGCTATAGGACTTAGGAAAAAATCGCCATTTTTTATTTCTTTCGGCTATTACTTGGATTCCAATTGGTATCTGGGTTATACCCAAAATTGTATCTGAACTTCTCACTTATTTCGCAGATTGTTTTTAGAACTAGAGCAACAATTGTGCCCCAACACCAACACCGGCAAGACGGGTGCCTCTGAGCCAATCATTGGGGTGTTTGTAACCGAGGAGGAGGAGTGGAAAGAGGTCATGGTCGGGATCACCGGAGGACGCCGCTTAGAGGCAGAGCACAACACCTGGTCCACCTAGGAATATAGCATGACTCCTCCACCGAACTGATGAGGTAGTGAGAGAGGGTGAGGAAGGAAAATGAGCAGGTTCAAGATAAGGAAGAGTACCACGCCAGCCTACCCCGAGATATTAATCCGTCTTACTTATCTTAGCGGTCGTTATCATGATCAGGGCCAGAACACAGCCAGTGGTTTTATGCACAAGCCACCTCAAGTTAAATGAGTTACAACATGAACTCCCGTGGCTCCCCGCGGGGAGATCATTGGAAGTAGCACTTTCCTCGATTGGACTCTAGTGTCTATAATGACAGGTGATCAGGCAGGAACTTTTTCATTTAGTTCTTCAAGTTTAAAACCTCCAGTCTTCACGGGTGTTGAATGAGAGATGGCCTATGATGTTCTGGTTGATTGTTATGAGCTGCCCTTGCTACATAATATGGACATAGTTGAACGATTCGGTGTTGAGTTTGTGACTTATCAGTTCAGAGGGATGCAAAAATGTGTGGCGGATCCGTATGTTAAGTGTTAGATTTTCCCCCCAAAGAAAACACGCACAACCTATGACTTGTTGCATAATTTTCTAGCTATTTATGGAGAAGTATATACCCCGGACTTTGAGGGATAGGAGGAGCGATGAGTTCGTGAAAGCTTTTAGAGCAAGGAAGGAGGGTGTGTTGCTGGCTTATGAGGGCCAAAGTCGTGCACGATCAGGTATTGCCACTCAGTTTTGCTTCATCACCCAACCGGGGGTATTGCGCCACTTTATGAAAGTGATTGAGTCAGATTTGTAGATCCCAGCCTACAGGTAGCTGCTGCAGCAAAATCCTTCACGAAGTTGTTGATTTTGTGATAAATGTAGAAGGGTGACGCCCAAGAATCACCCTGAATGTCGACATTAACAAGTCGTTAAAGGAGGTGAGATTAGTGGTTCTAACTCAAGAGGCAGGTTTCAGGAGGTTACAATCCCGTCCTATTCAGTCGTCACTGCAGGCTTAAACTGGGTGTCCATCGCAGGACCAGTCACCTTTTTCTGCGTTTGGAGGTTAATCCCCAACTTAATCATTTCACAGAGAACTAATACTTCACCTCCAGGAATTGTTAGGGATGTGGAGAGGCTGGACGTTTAGGAAATATGTCCAAAACAGAGTTACAAGACCTCGTAGATTAGAGTGGTGGAGTGTGTCATGGTAGAGCCGCTATTACGGGGAAGTTGTGCAAGGTTTAATGGTGCGTCACCATTCAGTCGGGGGTGGCGGGGCAGCAAGTGGAAATAATGCGCGCAGCTGGTAGGGGCAATGGACAGCCAGGTGATTAGGTCCCATTTTTATGCTTGCGCGGGAAGGTCTGAAGTAGGAGAATCTGAGCGATGTTCTTATTACAGGTATCTTTGGTATGTTGATGAATGGATTTCTGTATTGGTTGATCTGGATCAACATGTTTCATAGTATCTTCCTCATTTCTACGGGTCTTGATTTATATTTTGATTCGATTGACATGCTATTGGTCTCTACTCTTGTGGGTGAGTTGGTGATAGTTTGCAGAAGGTGTATAGGTCGTGCTTGTGCTTTGTGGGGAGCAATACTTATGAGATTTTATTATTAGAGAGGGTTGATTTTGATGTAATTCGGGGTCTGGATTGCTTTCTCAAAATTTTGAAATCCTTAGATTGTAATGCTAAAACGTGACATTGGCCATGCCGGGACAGCATCCGCTAGTGTGAAGAGGGTGACTATATTTCCCCCCAGTTAGTATTATCTCTTTTCTTCGTGCTAAGAGATGATTAGTGAAGGGTGTTTAGCTTTCTTGTCACATCTCAGGGGATGATACTTCCCAAAGTACCTTCGATTGAGTCTGTTTGAATAGTCGTGAGTTTTTCTGGATTTGTTTCCTGGTAGACCCTTCCTGGTCTGGCCAACGGGCTCGGAATTGATTTTTGTATGACTGCAGCCTGGTACTCGCCCATTTCATTCCCCCTTATAGAATGGGCTCCAGCTAAGTTAGGGAGTTTAAAGGCCCATTTTCAGGGATTTGTTAGGTAAGGTTTGTATTATAGACCGAGTGCATCCCTTGGGTGCTACTTATTTTATTGTTGAAGAAAGAAAAGGATGGAGGTTTTGGATGTGCATAGACTACAGGCAGCTGAATAATGGGTAAATATTAAGAAAAAATATCCCATTTTTCTCGCATGTGATTGTTCGATCAGTTACAAGGTGTTGTTCTGTCTTCTCTAAAATTTATTGAGAATCTTTTGTATGATCAAATTGAAAATCACGAAGCACAGATGGGCAAAACACAACTTTTCGAATCAGGTATGGGCATTATTGAATCATAGTAAAGGCTTTGGGGCTTACGATGCCCCTGCTGCTTAGAAGCTTGATGAAAGGGATTTTTGAAAGCTATATCTCGACCTCTTTGTTATGTATTCATTGATGATATATTTGATATACTAAAAAGCAGGAAAGAACATGAGGAGCATTTGAAGAATTGTATTGGAATTTATTAAAGGATAAATAAAAGGCTTTATGACAAATTCTCCAAGTGTGCGGTTTTGGCTCGATCAGTGTCCTTCTTGGGGGCACGTGGTGCGAAGGATGGGGGATGGTGGATCCTTCTAATATTGACGCAGTGAGAGTGGGTCATTACCTTACTAAGTTGCAGAGGTAAGGAACTTTGTTGGTTTAGCTAGCTTACTACCCTCGATTCGTCAAGGGAGTTTCTTCTATGCTTCCCTGCCTGACAATTGACTAAGTAGAATGTCCATTGTTATGGTAGGGAAGAATGTGAAGGAAAGAAGCTTCCAGAAGAAACTCAAAGACCTTGTTGACTTAATGCACCCATTCTTACCTATGCAGTGGATGGGAAGGTAGGATTTTATTTGTTTATTGTGATGAATCTTATTCTGGTTTGGTTGCAGTGCAATGCAGGAGAGGATGTAAATGCTTAGCCTTCGAGGCAATTGGAAAGTGCATGAACGTAACTATCCGACCCATGATTTGGTTTGTTACTGCAGTTGTATTTGCATTAAAAACAATGGAGACATTAATCTTATGGGGTCAAGTGTAAGTAATATAGATCATTGTAGTTGATGAGTAGTCTTTACTCAGAAAGAAAGATTTTGAATTTGAGACAAGGAGGTGATGGAAACTATTGAATGACTATGATACACTATTTGTATTGGACCCATGAAAAGCTAATGTTGTGGCAGATGTTTAAGTTAGAAAAGCAGGAAGCATGGGGTAGTTCGCACAACACATTACAGGTTTCTAGACGCCCATGGCTAGAGAGGTTCAGACTTTAGCTAATGACTTTATGAGGCTGCAAGTACCGAGAAAGCCGGATTTTGGTATGTTTGGAGGCAAGATCTTCTTTCGTGACAAGATAAAGGGATATAAGGTTTGTTGATGAGAGCTGAGCCGAATTCGAGATATGGTATGCAGAGAGGCTAATGAGGCAGAAATGGATGAAGGAAGGGTCTGAGGATTAAGGGAAGGGTTATCTGTGCCGCGTGTGGCTGATTTGATTCACATTATTCTTATAGAGGCTCATAATCCAGGTATTCTATACAATCCTGGTGCAACCAAGATTGTATCGTGATCTAAAGCAACTTTTTGGTGGAGTAGAGAATAAAGCGTGACATTGTGATTTGTTGCCAATGCTCAAAGTGTCAGCGGTAAAGTGTGAACACCAGAGGCCTGGAGAGACCTTCAGAGAATTCCCATCCTAAATGGAAGTGGGAAAGATCGCATTGGATTTCGTAAAAAGTTGGTGCTTTCTTCCAAAGGGCATTGGGTAAGTTTGATTCTATTTGGGTAAGTGTTGAGAGAAGTTTAGTTAACTAAGTAGTATGCTCATTTCAGTTACGGGTTACTATGACTTACAATGCCAGAAGTTATCCAAACTCTATGTTCTGAGATTGGACGAGTGCATGGAGTTCAATTTCCATAATATCAGATAGAGGTACGCAATTCACTTCTTATTTGGAGGACAATTAACATGCTGAATTAGGTAGCTAGTAGAGGGTCTTGAAGGAGTTTTAGAGATGAGTATAGAGTCAGTAGGTTTAGTAGAATGGATCTTAGTACTTGCATTTCCCCTCAGACCGCAAGGTCAGTCAGATGCGAAAACAATTCAAGTTGCTGGAGGATAGTGCGTCATGCGTATGTTGATAGATTTTGTGGTCATTGGAATATAATTCTTCCCTTCGCAGAGTTTTCATCAACAATAACTATCATGCGGATTGATCGACCCCATTTGAAGCATTGTATGGAGGAGATTTGTAGGTTCCCCTATTGGTTGGTTTGATGCATTCGAGGTAGACTTGGTGGTACTAATCTTCTAAGGGAATAATTAGAAGAAATTGAAATTTATTCAATAAATCTTTTAGCAGCTCAGAGTAGGCAGAAGGAAATGAGATCGAAAGGTTAGAGACTTGGATGTTATGGAGAGCGTGAAACAAGTCTTTGCTGAAGGTGTCACCAATGAAAGGTTTCTGTGTGTGATGTGATTTTGTTAGAGAGGTGAAGCTAAGTCCGGGTATTAGTGGACGATGTGAAGTACTTAAGGGCGCGGGTGAGGTTGAGGTGGCCTATGAATTAGACTTGCCTCAGGACTGCAGGAGTGCACCGGTGGTATTGTCATGTGTCTATGCTGAAAAAAATACCATGGTGTGATGGAAACTACATTATTCGTTGGGATTCAGTTCTTCTTATGAGAATTGTCTATGAGAAGGAGCCTGTATGTGTTTACTAGATTAGAGTGGTCCGCAAGGTGTGGTCAAAGGAGATTGAACTATCAAGGTTAATTTTGAAGACTCGGGCAGTTGAAGAGTTCCCACTTGGGAGAGTGAGGTCGATATGCAAAGAAAGAATCCCACATCTTTTTACAGAGTTAAGGTTCTTTATCACCTCCCTTTTCCTATGCATCGTTCGAGGACGAAACGATGGGTAAATTGGTGGTATCTATTGTAGGCAAACATTAGTCGGTTTGAGCACTAGAACCCATTTTATGTTAGGAAAATACTTCGATAGATTTAAGTGGGTGTTTTGGACTATTCATAATTATAATTATGAAATTAGTGGGGTGTTTGAATATTTATAGAGGTGGACCCCGTTAAAAGAGGATAATATTAAAATTGCTAGTTTGTTACTTCCCGATATTTATAATTGTTATTTAATAATTAGGGTATAATTAACCTCTAGTAAAAAATAAAATGAAAAGGGCGGCGCACGACTGTTGAAGAAAAAAGAAATCAAAAGAGGGGAACTATCAGAAAGAGGTGGAAAGTGTCTTTACTGGCCACCACTTATTTAATTGATAGCTTTAATTTGAAAGAATTTTGCTACTTTTGTAATAGCATTATAAAGATGTAGTCAATGTTGTTATATTTTCCTTTTAAGAGATCGGTCAATGGCAGGAGTAATGACTCACTTTTATCATGAAAATTAATTGGAAATTTAAGGGGGACTCATAGCGTAATGATGCTTCTAATCGGGTTTGTTGCTTGCATTTTAATATATATATTTGATTATAGCTTGGGATTGGAATCACTAAGTTGGTTATTAAGATCACAAATATAATTATAAAGTAGGTAAGAGGATTATTATATATTATTATATATGGAGATTTTGCATATGGAGTTGGAAAGGGTACCTACAGTAAATATAAAAGGATGGGACAGTGCTGGCTGCAAGTATAGTGGATTAGCAAGTTAATGATTTAGTGTTCGAATGTTGCACTAATTTACATAATTAGTTGGTTATGACCTTAGGTATTATAAAATATTATCATAAATTTGGAATTATGGTTGGTAAATGGAGAACTGGTTAATTAATATATTTAAACGTTAGAATGGAATTGGTTGGTTGAGGGTTGGTAACTGTTTGCGATATTTTGTCCTCTGTTTCGTATTTAAGGTTACTGCTGGCAACAATTCAAAGTATGACTATTCAATAATCTATAGTCGTTTCTTCAAGTTTCATATATGGAGATGGTAATTAAAGTATTAAGTGTTATCGAATTATTTTATTTCCATTAAAAGTTATATTAATTGGAGGAATTAAGGACTTACTCTTAAATTTAATCTTAGGGATTGATCATAGAAATTAGGGAATTGATTGGTATTATAGGTGGACAATGAATAATATGAGTGTTTATTGGATTGTCAATTACACCTTGATATATTTAAATATATATACTTGATAGGATTGCCAGAGTTACGGAGGCAAACAAGGAAAGAAAAAAGCGTTGGAGAAGTAGTTTCGTGAATCGGTTCTCGGTGGAGGTAAGTTATTGCTTATTATATTTGATAGATAAACTCTCATAGCGATTGAGATGTATTGGTGATATTGTAAAAGCTCCTATTACGTGTTGTGGGTGAATGTCTTGATTGCGATGGTCTATGGGGCATAAAAATTATGAGCGGTTTGAATTTTCTAATCTTGACCTCTCTACCTAAAAATGGCGACTTGAATAAAGAAGGCTTGATGAAATAAAATCATGACATAATTGGATCGGAGTGTCACGTTCCGACATGATATATGGGGACGGGAGAGGTCACATTCGGACCACGTATATGGGATCGGGTTGTGTCACGTTCCGACACGGATAACATTAAAGGAAAGGAATCTTGAATGTAAACTAATATACTCAATCTCAAAAGACCTGATGTCCAAATGGAGTATGATGTTAGAGGGCATAAGTCCTCATAGGTGTGAGTGCTGTTGACTAGCTATGGTGTTGTTGTCATGGTTTATGTGTTGTGTGTTTGTTTGTTTTGTTTTTTTGTTTGCCACCTTTTACGTATTGTAGTTGATTTTATTATAATTCAATGTATATGGGTTCTATGTATGAGTAGGACGATAATTACCTACTCAGTACGTGTCCTATACTGACGCATACTTGGATTTTCTTCTTTGTTCTTTGTGGAGTGCGCAAGTGGTACCATCGACTTCAACTCGCCTTAGTCTAGTCAGTCTATAACACATTAGAATTCAGGGAGAAGCTATTATTCTAGCTCGTGCTGGATCTCTCATTCACGTCTTGATGTCTTGAAATTTGGACTATGGACACATCTTTTTACTTATTTGGTTTCTTAAATACTCTTAGACTTGGTAATTGAGGATAGATATTCTTGATAAGATGACTTCCGATTTTGGGGATAATAATAAGTGTTAACATTAGAAGCTTACTTTATTGGTTTCACAATAATAAGTTGGGAGCTGTCGCATTGTTGTTGTTATTCATAGTTGAACTATGGAAATGTTGGGGTTTAGATTTGTTGGTGCGCTCACTAGAATGTTAAGTGCTGGGTGCCACTAAGGATCATTTTGGGTCATGCCCGTGTTCCCTTATTTGAGAAGGCTTCTTGAAAAAGATCTTCCTTCTAAACATCATTTCTGTAAGGAATGTGAAACGTCAAGAGGATGAGTAATACTTTTGACCACCTTATCTTTTGTATGCCACATGTTTACCAACAACATTGAAGCGTAGCGATGAAGTAGTTTCATCAATTGGCAAGAAACAGTCAAAACAATTGAAGAATTCAATTTTTGTTTTGAATCTCTTGATATCCTAAACCATTTGCTTTGAACCGGACTCTTTGTTCTCTTGTGTAGGTATCCACATACCATCTTTCTTTAAAGAATGTTGGAGCTCAATCCATCACTTATGATTTTCTTTCATATCAGGTGTTATAGTTATTAAACTGATTTGATAACTCCTATTGAATCCTTTTTCTTATGAGAAGGGGGTTTACATATCCACTTGGGTCGAGTAGTGGACTCCGCAAACAAAAAGAAGAATAATAAATAAAACATTGGGGATGGTTTGGTGAAATACCCCACGGAAGTACCCTGTCTGAAACATACTGCAGTTCATAAAGGTCATCTCCCCCAGTTTTTTTAATTTTAAAAGGTCTAGCCATAACAATTCTCTGGCTGAAGAGGATTGTTCTGAAAGAAGTTGCATTTAAAAAAAAATTAAGGTTATAGTCCATAGGCAAATTGGACAACACTTTCTAGGGACGAATAGGAAAGGTTGAATAGAAGCGGGTTCGGTAATAGATTCAAAATTGCCCACTCTGTCAAAGAGAATGAATTATCCATCCAACTGTAAACATCTAGAACAAAAAAGTAGTGCTATGCACTGGTAAGATTCCATAAGCATAGTATCACCTTTAGTATCGAGTTAAGTGCCTTTGGGGCATAGTGGCTTTCAGTAGCTTGTAATATACTCGATATATTTTACAGCTAAAAATCTTGGTCCTAATTTGCGATTTCATGTTCTTTTGTTTTGACGTTAAGCGTCAACGTTGAAGAACATGGGATCTTCTAATTTTATAAAGAAATTGGGATAAACAATTTAAAGTAAACTAGACGGCTTAGATAATTACTTTCTAAGATTCCTAACAATGAATCATCCAAAATTGAGAATATAGCATATCTAAGATGTAAAAAAATAGGGATATTCAAACCTTTATGGAATAGACGTTTTTAACAACTACTTGCACAAGACCAATATGAAGGAATTTAAAGTCTTTCTTATAATCTTCTATGTCAGCATTGACATTTACGTATTGACGTTCATATTTAATATTGATGTTTATGTTGACATTAACATGTAGTTACACATTGATAATTTATGTTGACCTTAATGTCGACGTTGAGTTGATGTGAATTCACATGGTATGTTGATTTTAAAATTTATGTTGACGGTCACAGTGTATTGCGTAACGTTTGCTGAAGTTGGAATTGACGTTTAAATTTTTCATTGATTGTTTTGTTCAAACTAACATTTATATATTACAATTGATGATGACGTTGAAATTAAATTTCACTTTGATGTTCTATTTACGTTGACATTGATGTTAATATTGAAATTCGCGTTTACTTAAGTTGATGATGTTAACATTGACTTTGATGTTTTCGTTCATGTTAATATTCATGGTGAAATTCACATTTCGTTGACATGAAGTTGACTTGACATTTAATTGATGTGTTGATGTATCTGTTGACATTGATGTGATTTTTTTTAGGGTTGATCTTAATATTGACGTGAGGTTCACATTCACATTTATGTTTAATGTTAATGGTTAGTTCACATTAAACTATCATTTTGATGTTTGACTTCACGTTGACGTTTAAGTTCATATTCAAGTTCACGCGAACTTTAGTAGTTACTTTCACATTTACGTTCACGTAATTTTCATATATAGGTCACACTTACATTGTGTTAATGTCAACATTCAAGTTTATATTGAAGTTCACATTGATGTTCACATTGATGTTAATATTGATGTCATGTTAACGTTCACGTTGAATGCAAACTATATTACGGGGGACGTTGATGTGATGTTTAAATGACGTTCATTGTTTTTGTACTGCATGTTTACATGTATTTGACGTTCATCGTTTACATTGTACATGACGTTTCATATTAACATTGACGTTAACGTGGTTGTTCATTAATTATGTTGATATTAATATTGACGATGATGTTGACATTCACATTGATTCAGCATTATACATTGGAATGTTAAAGATTGATTCCCATTTAAGCAAGACGTTGAAGTTTATATGGACATTGACGTTGATGTTGCAGTAATGTTCATTATTAACCTTCTATATTGACGTTGACAATGGATACTCACATTGACATTTATGTTGAGGTGGATTGTTAACGTTCTGTGTGACATTCACATGACCGTTCATATTAACGTTTATGTTAACGTTCAAGTTGACATTGATGGCTGATGGTCAAGACATTACATTTTTAGGTTGACATTAACATGGATGTTGATGATCAGGTTCGCGTTTGTCCACAGTATTGACATTTATGTTGACATTGACATGACGTCATGCAGTAATATTGACATTTGTGTTGATGCTGACGTTGCCATTAAAATTCACATTAAGGTTGACATTCATGTTGACCGTTGGACTTGAAAATGCATTCACATTACTTGATGATCAATTGATGTTGACATTTACGTTAAAATGGTGCACACCTGGCAGTACACATTTACATTGATATTGAACAGTCACGTTGGACATGAAGTTTAGGTTGATTTTGTGCCGTTGATATTTCACCTCCAAACAATTGCATGTGAAATACAAGTTTATATTTGATTTTCCCGCTGACATTGATATTTACGTTGATGTTGATCTTGACATTGATATTTCCGTTTATATTTTATGTTCACGTGACGTGGATGTTTACGTTTATATTTGACTTTCACTTAACGTTGATGATCACCTAGAATTGACATTAATGTTGACGTCGACGTGAGATTGGCCGTAAACGTTGACATTGATGTTGACATCGATTATGGGACATTAGGTTAATGTTGACGTTAACATTAACGTGTGACTTGGATGTTGTCGTTGATGTTCACAATTATGTTCAGGTATTTTTAATTAATGTTTGATGTTAACGTAAGATGTATTTGAATGTTCACATTACCGTTCATGTTCACGCTGGTGTTTATGTTAACCCTTGCGCTTGACTTTAAGTTACGTTGACGTTAAATTAACGTTTCATGGATATCGGACATTGACGTTCATATTCAGGCTGGATTTGACATTGAATTCACATTTACCTTGACATTTGCGTTGACATTTACGTTAATGTTCACGTTTATGTTGACATTGACTTTCACGTTCACGTTAATGTTTAACTTGACGTTCACATATGACATTGATGTTCAACATAGGGTTCACAGGGATATTGATGATCACATTGACTTTCTAGTTTTATGTTGATGTTTACGTTTGATATTGATGGTACGTTTGCGTTAATAAAACTATTGATGTTTATTTTGCGTTGACTATTACGTTGATGTTTGATTATTGACGTTTTGTTGACATTGACGTTGTTTGTTGATGTTGATATTGTGTTTGTTAACATTAACATTGATGTTTTGCCATGGCCGTTGATTTCATATTGACGATGACATTGACGTTACTGTTGCGTCACATTGAGGTCATGTTGTTAGTTTACGATAATGCGTTACATTCACGTTGATATTAAAGTTGAGTTCACATTGACCAATTGAAGTTGACGTTTCCATTGTGTTCATGTTCCGTTAATGTTCACATTGCATTCCACGTGACATTTGAGATGACGATCACTTTTACATTAATGTTTTTTATTGAATTCACAGGTACTTGCACCATTGATGTTAATTTTCACATCATTTGATGTTTGACGTTCATATTATGCTAATTTTTAAATTTATATTTGATGTTCATGTTTATGCGAACGTTTGCATTGACGTTGGGGTTTGATGATATTATTGACATTGTTATTATTCAAACTAATACTTTCTGTCTACGTTGCTGATACATTGACATTAAGTTCACTTTGATGTTCAGTTGACATTTAGATGATGTGAGTAGACGGAGACGTTGATGTTCACGTCGACATTTATAGTGCTTTGACGTTGACGTTCATGTTAACATTTACGTTTACGTTACATTAAAGTTGTACTTTGACATTAACTTTGATGTGATGTGCCATTGAGTTTATGTTCAGTGACTTTTCCGTTACGTTGACATTCATAATAACATTTACATTAAGTTGATGTTCACGTTTAACTTTCATTATTTACGTTAATGTTGAAGTTTCGTTCTGTTGATGTTAACGTTAACGGTTAAACGGTTCACGATAACGTTTTCAAGTTTGACTTTACATTTAGTCCCAGTGATGTTCATGTGTAAATTAAAACTTACGTTAAAGTTAATGTAACATTTAGTTTATGTTATGTTCACAGTACGTTAATATTGATGATACCGTTGACGTTCACAGTTCACGTTGACAATCACACTACATTGACATTGATCTTGTTGACGCTGATGTTTACATTGATATTGACGTTCACTTTTTCACATTAAAGTTTTGTGACATTGAAGTTGTGTTAATTTAACATTGACATTGACATTGACATCTGTATTGTTGATATTAACGCTTGTTATTGACTTTACGGTGATGCTGATATTGACATTGATATTAACATTATATTTTATGGTCATGTTGACGTTGATGTTTCTATTAACATTTAGTTGATGATCACCTATACGTTGACATTAATGTTGACTATGACGTCGATGTTGGCGTACCACGTTGTCGTTGTGCAGTTGCCGGTGACATTTATATAGACATTAAGGTTCATGTTGACGTTGACGTATGAGGTTCACGTGATTTTTAGGAGACAATTTACTTGTTGATGTTCACATTTATGTACGCTACATTTTGTTTACGTTACCTAACATGACATTCATGTTCACACTTATGTTTTACATTTAGGTTAATGCTATAATGATTACATTGGCTTCACGTTCATGGTAACGTTGACGTTAACATCTATGTTACATTACGTTTCATTTCACGGTTTATGTGTCTGTTGACGGATAAAGTTCATAGTTACATTGACTGACATGACATTGCACGTACCACTTCACCTTGACGTTTAAATTGTTGTTCCGTTGAGATAACATTGACATGATGTTTATATTTTTGTTAACATAAAATGTTCACGTTAATGTTTAGGTTCCACATAGATGTTTACAGTCACATTAAACGTTCACATCCGCGTTTGATATTTATGTTGACGCTACGATGACATTTACAGTGATGTTAACGTTGACGTTCCGTTGACATTGATATTGGACATGAGTCATAGTCACGTGGACGTTGACGTTCCACACAAACATTGACATTTACGTTTAACATTTATGTTAATGTTCACGTTGATGTTCATATTATGTTAAACTTGAATTGATGTTCACGTTATATTAAGGTTAGTTCACATTGGCATTGATGTCACGTTGACGTTCACATGAATATTGATGTTAACGTATAACGTCACGTTTAAGAGGTGAGGTACATGTACGTTGATGGTCATGTTCAGGTTATAAATATGATGTTATGTTGACGTTGGTGTTTACGTTGCATGTTAACATTGACGTTTTTTGTTGACGCTGATATTGGTGTTATTGTTCAAATGATGTTGACAGGACGTTAATTTATTAACTTGAGGATTGATATGAATTCATGTTGACGTTTAACAATTATATTAATGTTCGATGTTTACGATGATGCTGGACGTTCACATTGAGGATTGAATTGATGTTCACAGTGACATTCAGGTTTACGTTTCTAGTTGACAGTCATGTTCACGTTGATGTTCACATGATATTCACATAACATTAATATGACATTCACGTTTACATTAAATTTTTGTGTGACAATGCATGTACCTTCAGTTGGGATGTTTATGGTACATTCATGTCGATCGTGACGTTTCCGTTGACGTTCACATTTATGCTAATTTTACCTTTAAAAGTATAATTGACGTTCATGTTATGCTAACGTTTGCATTGACGTCACTTGGACATGTCGTTATGTTAAAACTAACATTATGTCTCTTGTTGATGATGACTTTACATTAAAGTTCCACTTTGATGTTTATCTTGACGTTGGACATGATGTGACATTTCATCGAGTTGATGTTCACATTGACGTTTATATGTCACATCACGTTGACGCTTATGTAAATGTTAATGTGACATTTCACGTTTACTTGACATTGAAGTTGACTTTGATATTTACTTTGAGTTGATGTTGAGGTTACATGGATGTTGAGGTACATGTTGCCCTTGTAGTTGACCTTGACGTTCATTACACATTTACGTTAATTTTGATGTTGTTCATATTCACTTTCACGTTAATGTTTATATTTATTTTGACATTCACGGTGATGTAAATGTTCACGGTTGATTTCAAGTTGACTTTCACACTTAAGGTCCTCGTTGATTTCCTATCTAAATTCAAGTTGATGTTGTTTGTAACGTTAACATCAGGTTTATGTTACATTACGTTGACATTTATGTTGATGTTCATATGACGTTCACGTTCATGTGATTTACACTACAATTTATTGCTGACGGGACGTTGATGTTTACATGACATTAATGATGATGTTTTCAATATGTTTACATTCACGTTATGAAAACATTGACATTCATATTAACCATTGACGTTGACCTGGTCGTTCCTACTAAGTGAGATTTATGTTGAGATTGATGTTGACATTACACATGGCATTTAAAATTTCACATTTAATTGATGTTTATGATCGCATCGTGTTTACCAAGACGTTTGTCTTTATGGGCTGTTTCCATTAACTTCTATTAACCTTAAAGTTGGAAGTTGACGTTGATATTGATTGTTTTACATTTATGTTGATGTTCATGTGAGTTTCATATTACGTATGTTCACGTTCACGTTCACGTTGAGGTTCAAATTTGACATTCATTTTTATATTGACATTACATTGATGGAATGATTCAGGTTCGCGTTTATATGTACCAACACTTGACATCAACATGTACATTGATGGTTATGATGCCATTGATATTAACGCAATCATAGTGAAATTTATGTGATTGGGGGTGACGTTTGACTTCTTTACGTTCAAAAACAAATCGTCGTTGACGTTCATGTTGACCTTGACGTTGACGGTAAGTCATATTTACTTGGATGATCAAATTACATTGCGTTTACGTTAACGTTTTGGGGCACACGTGAAGTTCAACCATTTACGTTGATGAGTTGACGTTCCCGTTCACTTTGATGTGGATATTAACATGGACTTATGTGGATGTTAAGTTCACATTCACATAGATATTTATGTTGATGTTTGATGTTCACTTGACGGCTAACGTTCATGTTGCGTGGACGTTCACATTGAAGTTCACATGAAGGTCCACGTTGACCATTGAGGGTCAAAATTAATGTTCATATTAATATTCCACATTCACATTCATGTTGACGGTGATGTGCATTCATGTTCAACATGGTATTTATGTTTTGTTGACTTCAAGTTTATCGTTTATGTTGACTTTGCATTGACGTAATGTTGACGTTGTGTTAGGCGTTGAAGTTACTATTAAAGTTGATCTTGAATTAAGCTTTGATGTTGTTGTTTATGTTGACGTTGACGTTAAATTTTACGTTAATGTTCAAATTGATGAGGACACAGGATAGACTTTTATGTTGATTGGTCACGTGACATTACACGTTCACATTGACTTTATGTGTACATTGAATGTTATATGACGTTCACATTGACATTAACGTTTACATTTATGTTGACGTGGTGATGTTGTTCCACATAACATTTGATTGTTGACGGTCATGTTGACATTTTCATGTTGACGTTAACGTTACGTGTTGATCATGTTTGACGTTGAGATTGACTGTTATATTTTATTTCACATGACATTGCTGTTTACGTTGCACCATTGACGTGGAACAATCCACTTAGACATAAAATGACGTTAGCTGATGTTGAGCATACACGTTACATTGACATTGACATTGACACTTTGTAGATGTGAGGTTAACATGATGTCGACCATTACTGACGGTTACATGGACATTGATGTTTAAATTTGTTAGTTAAGGTGGACATTGACGTGATGTTCCGTTCACGCTGACGTTGCCGTTTACAGTCGTGTATGACATTAACATTGATGTGTTAATGTGTCACAACTAATATTTACATTTATGTTGTTGATGTGAGGTTCATTGACGTTCACGTTCATGTTACATTGACATTAACGTCCTGTTTACAGTGATTTTCAATAACGTTACATTTATATTGACGATAAAATTCATTTTTAATTTAATAATTAACATGGACGTTGATGTACACTTTGACATTTAGTTACATAAGGACATCACATTTTTGTTAATGTCACGTTGGACGTTGAAGATTGATGGTAAAAGTTCATGATTAACATTGACGTTAATCGAGTAAATTGACATCGATGATGAATTGACATTGACGTTTGATGACCTTTGATGGTTGACATTGCCGTTCATATTGACATGATTTGACATTACATTGACATTTATGTTGATACTGATGTTACATTCTATTTATGTTTACATTGGACATTGCCATTTTCGTTTTTTAAGTTTGAACTTTCACATGAACATTGGACATTAATGTTCACATGATGTTAACGTAAACATAGACGTTGCACGTTGATGGTGATGTTTTTGTTGATATTCACATTGACGTTCACGTTGTCATTGATGTTACATTGATGTTCACGTTGACATGAAGGTTACATTGACCTTCACGTCGCTATCAATTGACGTTCACGTCATGTTGACGTTCGTGGTAAAGTTTACCTGAAAATTCTTATGGACACTGAATTTATTCACGCTTTCATTTACGTTCGATGTTGATCCGATGTGGACAGTAACGTTAAGTTTGACATGCACGTTGACTTTATATTGGAACATGAGGTGATGCTGATGTAGCGTGCATAAAATTGATGTTTATGTTGATGCGACGTGAGGGTCATGTTCGTTGCAATGTTAAATTGGACATTTATGTTCACATGATGTTCACATTGACGTCATGTTGAAATTGACATTTACATTTAGTTTACGATTACGTTTACCAATTATATTGACGGTTATATTAAACATTTAGTGTGACGTTCACATGAACGGTTTACATTTATGTTGACTCTGATTTACATTGATATAACCTTCATGTTGCCGTTCACGGTCATGTTAACGTTGATGTTGACATGACGTCGACATTTAGTTGAAGTTTTAATTCCTATTACCTTGACGTATGAAGGATCGCGTTTCTCTTAAATTGATGTTTATGTACATACATTGATATTTACGTTACATTAAACGTTCACATTTTTTAATGTTCACGTTGACATGACAGTGTCATTGACGTTCACGTTGACGTTCAATGACATTGTGATGTTGAGATGATGTTGAAAGCCATTGATGGTGACGTTCAATTGACTTGTATGTTTGACATCGAAGTTCATGTTGACATGTCACATTGACGTTTTATGTGATGTTTATGTTGAATTGGCTTGTTAGCATTTTCAATTATGTTACATTGACATTGGACGTTTACATTTATTCACAGTGCGCAGTTGACATGACATTATATTCACATTGCGTCACAATTAATTAAACATAGACGTTCACGTCGATGGTTGATGTTTTTTTTAATATTGCATATTTTATTTTCAGCGTTGCCATTGTGTTACATTGACATTCACGGTGGAATTGAAATTTTGTTTTATAAGTGTGACGTTCAGTCGAACATCACATTGACGTTCACATTTCCTGTAACATTCTGGGTGGAAAGTTTAGGTTGACACTAACATTTATGTTCACGCTTAAATTTATGTTAAGTGTGCGATGTTGCCCTTAACTTCAGTTGACATGGGCACGTGACATTTGGACATTTAAACATGGACATTGACGTGAACACTGATGTTTATGTTGGCATAAAACATTGACGTTACGTAAGTAGACGTTAGGTCCTGTTGAGGTTGACATTCAATTGACATTTAGGTTCACATTGAGGTTCACAATTGACGTTCCGTTGATATGACGTTGCATTAGGGTGACGCGGGACGTTTACGATCACGTTTATGTTTACATTATGTTGACCGTCTTTATATAACATTGTTGTTGACGTTCCACCACTGATGTTGTTTGACATTATGTTGACTTTGATGTTATGTTGATGTTAAAATTCATGTTGACGTTTCACATTCAGTTAACGTTTATGTTGACCATTGACGTCCACATTCCCTTGACGTTTTCATTCACGTTTACTGAAGTGAAGATCGCGGTCAAATTTACATCGACGTTGACATGAAGTTTATGTACTCATTGATATTTACGTTTACATTCTGTCACATTTCTATATTCATGTTTAAGTACATTGTCATTGACGTCACGTTGACGTCATATTTACATTAATGTGATGATGATTGTTGGCCGTATCAATTGATGTTGACGTTCAAGTTGACTTTGATGTTGACGTTGCTGATTCATGTTGACATTTGATGTGACGTTCCCATTGACGTTTTGTTAAGGTTGTGTTGATATTGACATTTACCTTTTGTGATGTTACACATTGAAATGTGTTTACGTTACGTTGACATCCACATTGGACCATTAACATGTTCACGTTGATGTTCACGTTAAAGAGACGTTCCAATTGACGTTGATTTTTGTTGATATTGATATAACCGATCACGTTGACATTGAGTTATATTGACGTTCAGAGATCGACATTCACATGATGTTCATGTTCATATGATGTTTGTTCAGGGTGAATTTACCTTGACATCACATGGACCACTACATTTATGTATAAGTTGATTGCTGATGTTGACATAAACGTTCAGCTGTGACATGCACATTGACTTTGATCAGTGAGTTGACGCTTGACGTGATGTTGGCATAACAATTTACTTATGTTGATTGTAGAAGTTGAGTTTCATGTTGACATTGACGGTGAATATAAGTTGAGTTTCATGTTGGCTATGACATTATATTGCAATTTACCGTTTAAGAATTTTACTAAGGTTCACATTGTGATGTCACCATGACATTCAACATTACATTTAGGTTGACGCTACCTTACAATCACGTTTAGGTTTACATTTACGTTGAAGTTCACATTAAACATGACGTTTATTTTCAAATGCGTGTTTATATTTATGTTGGACCTGATGTTACGTTGATGTAACATTCAGGTTGACGTTCACTTCATGTTCACTGAGCGTTGAATGTGACTTCCCACATTTACATGAAGTTTTTTTTCACGGGTTAATGACGTTGACGATCACGTTCACATGTACATGATGTTAATGATACACATTTACCATTTACGTTACATTGACATTCACCAATTTTTTAATGTTCACATTAACGTTGACATTATCGTTGCCGTTTAACGTTCGCCGTTCAGATTTACATTGATGTTGATGATGATATTGATGTAGCCGTTGATGTTAACGTTCGATGACTGTTGATTTGACGTTGACGTTCCCATTGACGTTTATGTGAACAATTATGGTGATGGTTGACAATTTACATTATGGTGCTGTTAACGTTGATATGACATTGACATTTCATTAACGTTTAAATTAATGTAACATTGATGTTCACGTTGACATGATGGTACATTTATAGTCATATTAAACTTTCACGTTGCATGATGTATACGATGAAGGTTCATGTTGACATTCACATGTACATAGACAGTCACGTTCAAATTTCCGTTGAGGTTCATGATTCATAGTGATGTTTGACATTAATGTTCAAATTCAAAGTGATGTTACATTTACTTGATGTTCGCCGGGGACGTTTACTAACTTCACATTGAATTGGCATTCGACACTCATCGTGTAAAATTCAGGTTGACATTGCCTTTGACGTTCAGGCGTTCACAGTTGATCTTTCATAGGTGAAGTTTACATTGACATAATGAAGAGTTCGCGTTACATGATATTTATGTTGCCGTTAATTTACGTCCGTGATGTTACATTGATGTTACGTTATATTACGTTGTTATTGACCTTGACATTGACGTTCATTTTATGGACAATTTTCCACATGTATTTGAGATACGTTTACACTGATGATCTCAGCTTTGATATTTACATCACATTAACACGGACTTATTGTTTTACTGTTGACATTGAAATTTACAGTGATGTTGACATACACATTGCAGTTATGTTGAACTTTCACCATTATCGCTTATGTTGATGTTCACATTCACGTTGATATTAAAATTTGACATGACATTGACTTTGATGTGATTGTTGACATTTGACGTTGATAGTCACAATTAAAAACTGTATATGAAGCTTACGTTCACATTATATTTACATTGATGTTGGACATGAGGTTCACCTTCACATTAATATTCATGTTGACGTTGACATGCACGCTGACTTTTCAAGGTGAGTTAGGTTGAAGTTGACATTTTATGTTATGTTGATATTTCTATTGAATTGAGTTTTATGCTTACGTTGATGTTCCCATTGACATTGCATAGCCGTTCACATCTGTGATATTTATGTTATGTTTACGTTCATTTTATGTTGACTTACTTGATGTGATGATAAGTTTCGCATTCACAAAACACGTTGACGTTATGAAGACGTTGATGTTATGTTGACATTGACATTATTTTCATGATGATATTAATATTTACTGTGGGTAATGAAGTTTACTTTAATGGGTCACGTTTGTGTTGACGTTCTATTGACATTGACATTGGTTGACGTTGATTCTAGATTCACATTTACTTCGAGCGGGTAAATTGATGTGACATTTTACAATGACGTTGGTGTACAGATGACATTACATTTTACAATGACGTGACCATTTTTATGTTGACATTCCCGTTCACATTGACATGATATGACATTTATGTTGCATGTGATGTTGAAATTCACGTTCCACATAGCGTTGGGCATGATGTTGACATTGATATTCACGTTGATGTGACATTCAACGTTACGTGAACGTTAATTTTGACATTGACGTTTAGTTGACATTCAAATGATGTAGAAGTTTGACAATTACGTTGATGTTGAGTTTCATATTTATGTTGACGTTTTACATGACGTTGCTGTTGACGTTCACGTGACATTGAAAGTTGATTGTTGTTTGGTGCTGTTGACATTTATTTATGGTGAGTTTAATTGACATGACGTTACATAGATGTTCATGTGAACTTTGCCGTTTCACATTGAGTGATGTTACTGGTGACATTCATATAGTATGTTAACGTTGACCATGATGGTTCATATTTATGTTTGACGTTGGACGTTTTCATGTTAACATTGATGTTGACATTGCCATATGTGAATGTTGATGTTACATTACATTCATGTTGACGTTGAACATTTATGTGATGTGTGAGGTTGCCATGATGTTGACGTTGATATTGACGTGAAGTTTCCCTTTATATTTACATGGACGATCCATTAGACGTTGACACTGATAATGACATTCGCGTGTACACGTTGACGACGTTGACATTGACGTGGATGTTTGTTGTGGAGATTTATCTTATGTTGGAGCATTAACAGTGACGTGACATTCAGTCGAGTTCACATTGCCATTTACGTTGACATTGATGTGACATATAGATTGATGTTCACATTGACATTGGACGCGACATTTACGTTTCAGTTATGCACACAGTTACATTTTCGCATTGACATTGATGCTGAGACTCACAGTTATATTATGTTCACGGTGATTTTATGTTGACGTTCACGTTTCATGTGAAGTGAGTCAGTTCTATTAAAGTTTGTTCACGTTCATGTTGAAGTTGACGGCCATTTTATATTAAACTTTCGTTCTTCATGTTTAGTTGATGTGGATGATCACATTACCATTTATGTGACATTGACATTGATTGGTTAAATTGACGTTGACATTAATATTAATGTTGACGTTGATATTGATGATTGACATTGACGTGCCGTTCTGTTGACTTGATTGTTGACGGTCGATATTGTCATGACGTTGACATTGACGTTCAAGTTGACGTGTATTGCCACACCGAATTGCAGGGAATCAGTGTTTATTTCTTAGCTTTCATACCTCATATACTAAAAGTTTATGGAAATATAATACTTTTAAACGTATGAAGTGTAAATTAAGACTTCATATATTTACACATAAGAGTGATATGACTACGACTCAAACTACAGAATAAGAACCATCTATAATAGATTAAACAATCGAATAGAGAATCATACTATTAATAATAGTTTCTCCAATCGGCCTTATTACAAAAGCTTGAACATGGTGTTAAATGAAAATCTAGAATGAAACTCTTATGGAATACATCAATAAACTATTGGTCTATGCTACCAAATGTAATAAAAATGAAGTGTAGCATCCATCGAATTAAGAGGAGCTACCAAAGTCGGGAGATCGCTAATCCAAAATTTAATTTCTAAAGAACTTGCACCTATAATAAAAATAGTAATAAATATATGGGGTTAGTACACACTTGTACATATCACCCTCCAAATGATGAAGTCATTATATTTGATCTATTTATTAGCATATATTATTGGTCTAATATAAGAATTCATTATACGCCAATCTTTAGTACTATACCAATAAGTCTAAACTACTTTAGTGAACATGCTAATTTTATCTTTATTCATTTATTAAAGAATATTTAGCATTAACGGAAGTATATCGTGTGAGATAACCGAAATCCAGGTCTTCCCCACACCAAAAAGAGGTCTTTACGGTTAGGTGAACAAGTGTGTGTCTACCCCACAGCAAAAAAAGGGGTTTCACGGTGTTGTTTAAAAGTGCAACCAAGTCAGTGTCTTCCCACATCGAATAGAGGGTTCATAGATTAGTGAACGATAATTTACTGAGCATAAAAACGACATAGATCATGTGAGCTAAATATGAATCGGTGTCTTCAAACACCCAAAAGGAGGGAATCTTGATTATACGTGGCTTCACGGATAAATTAATACTTTTAACTCAAGTTTAGTGTGTCCAAAGCTCTTTTTTGCTTTTTTATACAGTTTCTCTGTGTTTTGCAGGAAATCTGGTTCCAGAGCCAATTGCGGAGATTTTGAGAGAGAAGCTGCTGAAGAGTGGGGAAGTCTGACAAGTGTGGGATTACGAAGCTAGGTGACGGTCCGTCATGGCCCTGACGGCCGCCTGCATGGCCTTCGTGAAGATCAGAGAAGTGATCCCAGTACCCAAATTCAAGAGTTAAGTCTTTTGAAACGAGGACCCTCGAACGGATCGTTGTGCCTATGACGGTCGTCACACTTGCCGTGAGGGAATGAAGAAAGAAGCAGCAAAGAAAAAAATGCACAAGATGGGACGACGGAGTCCACGACGGCCGTCATGACCAAGACGCTCCGTCGCGTGGTTCCGTCGCCAGCGACGTTTTGGCAGATTTCCAGTTAATTTAGAATTCTTGTTTAATTAGGTTTTGTTATTTTTTAAAATAGTTCAAAAAACCTCGTTTTTGAGGGTTAGACCTTTATAGTTAGACACATGATAATTTAGAATCTAACAATATTAGACTCATTATTATTATTGCACACCTTGATAGTTGTTTGATTCTCTGGATACTCTTACAAGTACTTTTTTGGTGATTTAACAAGCAATTCTTTTGGACTTTACTCTTTCTCATTGAAAGTAGTAACGTACATGAATTCTTATTAATATATTTGATATGTGTTTATGGAGATGAGTAACTAAACTCCATAACTAGGGTTGTGGGAACCCATAGGCAAATAATGAGAATATAAACCCTAGCTAAAAATAACAATTCTAGACTAGTGTCTTGCAGTATCATTAATTCTTCTCGCTTAAAGTCTTTTAACGGATGATAAACGTTTTAGAAATCGCCTTTAAAGGCTAATTGCCGGCCCAAGGAGTAGATAATAGGAAAAGATTATTAACATAGATTTAGGTTATACTAAATTCTAATGGTAGTATTGATTGGTCCGAGGGTAGTAACTTAGTCAAATATCGGAATACGCATGCTTAAGAGGGGGCGGTAACGATAGGTTAGGGAAAGCAACACACGTAGCCGGACCAAGGTGCGGAGTGAAGATTTGAGATTTTCTAGATTGCCGGACCAGGATTTAGAAATATAACTTATCACTTTGCATAGCAAAAATACTAAGGAAAGAATTTTATAGTTAGAATTATCAGTTTATGAAACCTGTGGGGAAAAAAAACGTAAACCCTAGTTACATTGATTATATTAAACCCAACTCTAAAAGCTGTTAAGGTTCTCTTTCAATTTCTTTTAGTTCTTTTAGTTCTTTTTAACTTATAGGAGATAAAACCCCCTTTTTACAGTTTTATGTTTTTACTTTGCTAAGGATTTATCAACCGAACAATAGTAATGACCAAGTTAAAGTAAGTTAACTATTTTCCTCGTGGGAACCATCCCCACCTCACTAGTGGGTTATTTACTTGACGCTGACCCGCCTTTACTTTCATTTGAGGAAAGAGTAGAAGGAAGTTTGAAGCGTATCAAATTTTGGCGCCGTGCGGGGAACTTAACTTTTAGATTAATTTAACTTTTACTATTAGTTTAGTTGAGAGTTTTCTTATTTTACTTTTCGTTTATTGTTTTGATTTCTTCTAAGAACTTCCTCCTTGTATGCCAAATACACGGAGAGGAAGAGAAACCATTGTTTCCCCTACGATCACGAGTTTAGGCGGACACTGCGAAAACAGAATCTTTATTTGGGAATCCCAATGATGATGATCCAACCAGAACATCCCAGCTCCGTTGAGGTTCATGGTAAGAGATGTTACCCGAACCTCCGGAGTTGAAACATCAACAGAGGGGACCAGAATCCCGCTCCACGGCCCAAAGCTACTACAGAGGCTATGATAACATAGCATATTCGGATGGGCCACTGGGTTTGCCTCCTCTACCCACAGGCCACACCTTTTGTGGTAATAGTAGTTGCAAATGCTCATTGCCAGAGGTTTGTTTTCAGGCTACTTCTGGGATCCACATGCCCATATAGCTAAGGTAGGGCAGCATGTGCAAAGTTGTGTGGGGAGGCCGTTGACACAGCACTCTAGATTGATAGGGGTCGAGTCTTCCTCTCTCACTGACGGGAGAGGCTGTATGTGGTTGTCCCACTGAGCTCCATACCAACATCCATATGTTAATTGAGAATCAACTGAGGGATGTCTTCTTAGCACGCTACTATCCGGTCTCCAAGAAACTAAACCACAAAAGACAGGCGTGCATAATTTGTCGCACTACCAGGAGAGTCAGTTAGTAGTCTTGGGAGAGATTCACCTCATTCTGCAAGTCGTCCAACATCACCGGTTATAGATGATGAGTCGCTTGAAAGAATATATCTATACGGGGGCCAAGAGATAACAAACAAAGCGGGTATTGGACACTATAGAAGGTGGATCGTATGGAAGAAGAGAATGTCCTTATGCAGAGATCGCCTGCAAAAATTGCGAAAAATCTCCCGAAATAACAAAAGCTGGGAGTTACTAGAAGTCTGATACAGGGAGAAGAAACACATTTGCAGTGCAGTCCACATCCACAAAACCATCCAAGATGATATTCGTTGATGAAGAAATGGCCTCAAATGAGAACTGAGGCTGGGGTTGGTACTAAAACATGTCACTGGGGGTGCAGAAAAGGTTTAATGCAGTCAACTACTTGGCTAAACCACACCAACTACATTGAGGAGTGTTATTATGAGGAGGCTTCCCTATGCAGTAACATGAACAGTGATGGGGGGGTTTCCGACCAAGCGCCCAAGGCTCAAAGCAGGATAATTGGGCGGCCAAGGTCAAGGACGGTCGGAACTATGGTAATTACATCCGCTTGAGGGTCATTATGGCAGAGATGGAAACTCAATCGCGCCCAACAACCTTCAACAGGGGTAACTATGGTAATAGAAACGACAGGAATGGACCCCTACATGTCTCCCAAAAACCGGGAAGTTACTCCTAGGGATGGTGGACGGTAGTAGTCCACGAGTTGAGGATATGTTGCTAAAATGATTTGAGGAGGTTCGTGCTAGTAAGAGCACAATAAAGAGTTGAGAAATTGATTTAGCGGGTATGGGCAAAAAAGTTGATACCCATGCAATATCAAGTAAGCAACTGAGTTACCAATTGCGCCCAATTATCTGCAAACTGTGAAACACGGCAACGGGCACTCCTTGCCTAGCAACCACTGTCCAAAAAATCCGAAGAAAAATGATGGACATATGGCATACACCGCGGGGGTAAGCAAAACAACATTGATCCACCGATGCCATCTGGATGAGAATTACTGGGACAACCGAATTGATAAAGTGGTAGAATTGTGATGCTGAATTAGGGCGATAACAATGCAAAAGATGCGAGTGCCTAAAAAGGTACTCCTATGACTAAGGCCACCCACCCCCATTTCCTCAGAGATTAGTGGAAAAAAGACCGAGGATGCGTAAATACGGCGTTTCTATAAACAATGTTGAAGACAAACTTTCTATAAATGTGCCCTTCGGTTAGAGTTCCGTAGAAACAAATGCCCCGGTTACGCCAAATTTATGAAAAGATCTGGGTACAAAGAAACAGATCGGTCACTTTGAGGATGATGATAGAATGCACGCATTGTAGTGCTAATTGCTACAAGATCTCTGTCCAAAAAAGAAAGAAGATCCGGGTGCGTTGACTATCCTTGTTAAATTGCGGCTATTACATTGCCGAAAGCATTATGTGAATTTGGGGGCAAAAGCATAAATCTAATGCCCCTCTCCGATTTACAAGAAGTTGGGTGGGAGTGACCCAAAACCCCACTTCGATGCGGATACCTGATGGCTGATACGAACAGTAAACACGGACTATAGGGATATCACGATGTTGCCTAGTAAAAGTGGAGTCATTCATAGTTTCCAGCCGATTTTGTATTCTTGATTGGAGGTTGATTTGAAGTCGCCCAAGTTATCTTGGGACGGCCATTCTTGTAGGGAAGAGCCTCTAGTAGACATGGAAAAGAAAAGGGGCAAATGACAATTTCGAACCATTGAAACAATGAGGAAGTGGAAGTGACTTAATGTGTGTAGTTCAATGAGGCAGAGTGGTGAGCTCCAATCGCTCTGCTATATCCTACAAACCAATGGGTGCGACATGGAGACACAAAACGGAGAACGTTAGGTGTCGAAAGTAATTAGCGGGCAAGCGAGTGATAATACTTGATAGCAATGCATTGAAGAGTAGAGTCATTAGTCGCGGCTTCTTGACCGACGGTGAGTCGGTTAAACGAAGAAAAGAAATTTGAGCTCGATATGAAGAATCGCGAGTTACCCCACCCGACGAAACCATATATAGAGGAAGCTCAAAAGTTGAATTAAAAGCTTCCCATCTGTCATCTTAGGTTATGAATTCTTAGGAAAATGGTGAAACTTTACCGGTAATCATTGCATCAGACTTGGATGAATGAACAACAGGTTCGAGTTGGTGAAGGTACCTATGAGGTTCACTAAAAAGGTTCACAAGAGCCATGGCGTGGACCATTGCGGACAATTATTGGGATCCCTCCTGGTATTTGCTCTCCTAAAATCCCAACTCATGCATGCATTATAAGCCGAGTATGAGCACCAGAGACGCTTGAATCCTCTAATGCAGAGGTTGTGAAAAAGGGACTTATCAAGTGTGGATGCGGAGTAATCCTATCCAATCGCCGATCAGTATTGGGTAATGCACCCGGTTCAGTTGTGTGTACCTAAGAAAGGGGCGAAGGATGTGGTCCCAACGAAAAAGAATAGAACTTGTTCCAATGAGCACCAGTTACCGGATGGGGGTGTGTATGGATTATCGTAAACTGAACTCATGGACTGAAAAGACATTTTCCCATGCCCTTCTGGATCAGATGTGGATAGGTGGATAGACTTGCCGAAAAAGGGTGATCATTGTTTCTTGATGGGTATTCGGGGTATAATCAGATTTCATGCACCCAGAGAGCAAGAGATAAACCACTTGTCACTGTCCATATGGGACTGCGTGTTCAGAGAATGCCATTTGGGTTGTGCAATGCCACCCAGAAACCTTTACGGATGTTATGATGTCAATATTTCTGACATGGTGGAGGATACTATTAGAGGTGTTTTATGGGATGATTTTCTGGGGTGGGGGATTCTTCGAGCGGTGCTTAAACAATTTATCTGAGGTTCCCTTGTAAGAGATGTGAGACTGCAATTGCGTACTAAACTGGAAAAGTGTCATTTCATGGTTAAAAGAGGGTTATTGTGTTGGGTCATCGCATTCAGAAAAGGGCATAGAGTGATCGAGCTAAAAGTTGATGTAATAGACAAGACTGCCCCACCAATCTCTTGAAAGGTGTGAGAAGCTTTTCTCGGGCATCTGCAGATTTACCGAAGATTCATCAAGACTTTTCACAAGATTGCCACACCATTGTGCAAACTGCTGGAGAAAGATTGTAAAATTTGGTTTGTGATGAATCTTGTCTTAAGGCCATTCGGTGAACTAAAGAAAAATTGGTTGTCTGCGCCTAGCATTATTTCCCCGGATTGGAGCACACGTCCATTTGAGGTCGGGAAATGTGCGATGCTAGTGGGCGGGGGTAGCTCGTGGTGTAGTACGGGACAGAGGAAAACAAATCCTTCACCCCATTTACTATCGTAGTAAAGCCCAAATGGAAGCTCAGAAGAACTACACAGTGACTGGGGACAAGAACTTCGTAGCAGTAGTGTTTGCTTTGAGAAACTTTCGCTCCTATTGCATGGTACTAGAGTGTAGTTCATACTGACCAGTCAGCACGTTGAGATATTTGATGGCGAAAAAAAGGAGTGAGAAACCAAGGTTGATTCGCTGGGTATTACTGCTGCAAGAATTTGATCATTGAAGTGCTGGATAGAAAGGGACTGAAATCAAGTTGCTGATCATTTGTCTCGTCTAGAGATGAAGCTATGAGAGAGTTAGGGATAAGACTGACATTGAGGACACTTTCCCCGCCATGAAAAATGGTATTGGCTGCTTCACAAGACTTGAGTACCATGGTTCACAGATTTGCGAATATCTGGCTAGTAGAGAATTGTTCCATCAAGACTTGTCCTTCACAAAGAAAAAAAGTTCATGTACGATGTGAAGAAGTTCTTTTGGGGATGAACCAACTTGTATAGGAGTTGTGCCGGACGGGCTTATTCGGGTGTATTACACCAGGAATGTGAATGTTGAGTGTGTTGGAGGCATGCCATTCTTACCTGTTGGCGGACATCACAGTGGTATCCCGAACCGCTCACAAAATATTGCAATGTGGTTACTATTGGCAAACTCTTATCAAGATGCTCATGGTTGCTAAAGCATGGACAAATGTCAACCGTGAAGGTGGTATTTCAAGAAGCAAGAGATCCCTCTAACCCCATTCTTGTGATTGAGTTATTTGATGTGGGAGGTATTGACTTATGGGCCCTTTCGTGAGTGATCAAAGGGTGAAGTACATTCTAGGAAAGTAGCAGTTGATTATGTATCATAAAGGGGTTGCACAGCATAGCACTCGCAAACAATGAAGGGAATGCGGTGTCACTGCATACTTTTTGAAAAAGAATATATTCTCTCGTTTTGGCACCCAAGGGCTATTATAGTGATGGGGGTCCCACTTCTGCAAAACAGATATTCAAAGGGTTATGGGAGAAATATGGGGTTAGCCATAATGTGGCCATCCTTACCCTCCAAACTAGTGGGCAAGTTGAAGTGTCTAATCGAGAGATCAAGCGATATGTCCAAAACAGTGAACGCTAGTCAGAACGGCTTGGTCAAGGAGCTTGATGATGCTCTTTGGGCCCGACCGGACAGCATATAAGACCCATGGTATGTCTCCATACCAACTTGGATATGGAAGCTTGTCATCTACCGTTGAGTTAGAGCCAAAAGCCAGTGGGCTATGAAGTTTCGAGAGGTTAAATGGATGGAGCGAACGCTGCAGGGAGCACCGGGGTTTAAATGGGTTGAATAGTGAACTTGGATGGAATTTCCGCCTAAAAAGCCTATGAAAAGTTTCCAGCCCCTATACAAAGAAAGATGAGAAGTACATGACAACAAAAATTGAAAAACGAGGTTTATGGGTGGGGATTTGGTGCTTTTATTCAATTCCAGATTGCGCTCTTGTTTCCAGGCAAAACTCAGTCCCAAATGGACGGGGTCTTACACGGTTACCCAAACTATTCCCTCAGGAGCAGTTGAGTTGGAAACCAAGGAGGGGCGTTTTGCGGTTCCAAGGTTGAATGGACAGCGCATAAAAATCTATCTCGGGCATGCTGAATCGGCGAAGAAGTGATCGAGGCGTACCATACTTGATGAAGTCGGAGTAATCAAGTTGTCCCCAGTCGTGGCTGCCGCGACATTAAATCAGGCGCTTGTTGGAGGACAACCCAATATTTATAGTTTTTTTAAAAATGGTAGCATTTTTCTTTCTATTAAGGGGTTTTTAAAATTTGTAGGCACGATCACCAGGGAATTTATGCAGGAACACTACTTCAGCAGTAGCCACTGAGGATACTACGACGGACCGTTTCACTCGAAACGGACCGTGTAGGCATCGTCACACCAGCGTATGTAGTACTTTCATTTTGAAATAGGGCACATAAGACGGAACATACGACGGGACGTCCACACATGTGACGGACCGTCGTCGTGGAACCGTTAGCGCAATTATGAAATCTACCCGACCCGAACCCGGCGGGCCCCTTTTCCAAATTTGACCGTTTATATTCCCCCTCCATATTCCACCACATTAATTCATTATTCCACTCACCTTCCCTCTCTTTTAACTTCCACCCTTCCCCCTCACTGCTCATTGCTCCCATAAATCCACCTCAGGCCCTTATACTATCATTCTACTTGTCGGTGTTGCCCTTGCCAGGGATCATTCTCATATTTGTCTTCTTCTGCCAATTTCAAGGTATGGGTCTCTACTTTCATACTATTTTCTTGCTATTTTAGTTGGTAGTTGTATTAGTTAGCATTTTTAGTAGTATATTGTTTCCTTGTATCGCTTATGTCTAAACCTAGTGTTTAAAAATGTTCATATATGCCATGTGATAACCAAACCATAGGTATTGTTGCTTTGGGGTTTCTTAGGTCGTGGGGATAGCCACATATAGACCCACATAACTACACCAACCATGGGGGCTAACTCGGGGATGCGTAGTAGGCGCCACCCCAAGCCTAAGACTGATACTCCAGAACGAAACCCGAGGACGAACCCGTATCGGCCCTCACGACGGACCGTCATAGGGTTCGTCGCCTACAAGCCCTAGAAAACCCCTGTAAACGTCGCTTTGTGACGAATCGTCTACCCCGACGGTCCGTCCTGCGCGACCGTCCATGGTTGTCAGAGACCCTGTATTCTCAGGGTCTACAAAAAATGTTTTTCCAAGTTGTCTTACGACGGACACTTGTGACGGACCGTAGAACCCACGACGGTCCGTACTGCAGCGACCGTCATGGTTGTCAGAGACCCTGTTTCTCAGGGTCTCCAAATTTTTTCAAGTGTCCTACGACGGACCCTTGTGACGGACCGTCTTACCACAACGTCCGTCATGCTCGACCGTCATGGTGGTCAGAGAACCCGTTTCTAGGGTCTCTCAAAATTTCCCAAGGTCCTACGACGGACTCTTGTGACGGACCGTCATAACCCACAACGATCCATCCTGCTTGACCGTTAATGATGGTGCAGAGACCTGTTCTCAGGGCTCTCACAAATTGTACAAGTGTCTACGACGGACTCTTGTGACGGGGACGTCACGTACCACACGACGGTCAAGTCCTGTTTGACCGTCATGATGGTCAGAGATCCCTCCTTCAGGGTTCCTTACTACACATACAAATAACCAAGTATAACACGACGGACCTCAGACGGTCCGTCATAGTCACGCAGGACCGTCAAATCATGTCCCGTGTGTGATACCAGTTTCAATATAAGTAACACCACTATTTTCAAATTAATGTCGATCGAGTTTGGCCTATCTGTTAACATTACTCGTACTAATAGTGACCTTTGCAGGTACTATCTACTATGGCACCCAAGCAGACGAGCCTACGCACGCGGGCGATTCCAAGTATGTCGGCCCCGTCGGCACGATTGATATCGGGTACTTGATGATGAGCCGGGACCCTGAAATGTGATCCAAGACCTCCGCCCCGAGTCCCGTACTCACACGTGCCACCGAGCCACACCCAAGAGGTGGCGCCCGGCGTAGTCACTGCCTCCAAGTCTGATGAGGAGCGCCACACTGACCGGGCACCACCCTCTGGGTCGCACCAATGAGGAGGGAGCGTTCTGGCTCCATTGGAGTACTCCCCCCTGGTCTGAGGCACGCTTCAGGATTTCTGAGGTTTCCCCGTTACCGAAACAGCTGGCAGCGTCAGCCTCGTCTGATGAGGTGACAAGTTCTGACTCCATATCAGGAGCCACCAGGTCAGGTCCCCACTCCAGCCGCTGACCAGCAAACCCGGGGCTGGGCTACCCTATGTGTCGACGGCAGTTTTCAAGGTACTCGACGCAAAAGTCCTGAACGAAAAGGCAGTATGAACCGCACACTCACCCTGGAGCGTCGGGTTACTCACACGAGGAAGACTTACCACATGCCGGAGATCATAACCTCTTCAGCAAGGCATCGCTTGGACGTGGCAGCACGTCCATTGGGACACGACAGCGAGGAGATGGTCCGAGGAGTTCTACGCCGTCCATGTAGCGGACTCTACGATCCCAGATCGACAGCGAGGGCTGACTCCCGCTAAACAGGTGCCCCATTGGAGAAGTCGATGTACGGGGCGTACAGGGTCGACATTTCCCCTTGACCAGCCATTAGCCGCGTCCTATAACTGGCGACAGTGTAGATGCTACTCGGACCCCCTCACTGCGAGTTTGACTATCGCGCTGGCAGATAGTGAGGATGGACAGTTTTACGAGACGTCCGCACTGAGGGAGACCCACCAAGAGGTGGATGGCCTGCAACCTATCAGTCGACAGACGAGCGCGTGCTGATTGGTCACCGAGACGAAGGGCGGCCATCAAAAAGGCCAACTCACGTCGTCGCCAAGTTCTTGTGGCTGCTCGTACGCCACTGCCTTTCCACCAAGCTGTCTGATAACATAGTACCTTGGACTCGAGCAGTGCTCGATGGAGCAATGAATTAGCCGGTTCGCGGTCTGACCATGCACTGCTTCCCAGGCAGTCCATGCAACGACGAGGGCCTTACAAAGTCACCACCCACCACTACCCTTTGCGGCATGATCTTTGCCCGTTCGCAGGTCTTGCAGGTGCTGCCCATTTGGCACATAGATCAGTTGCGAACCCCGCAAGTGTAACGTTGATGTCGGGCCTCAATCAGAGACGACGGGCCAATAGAGTTTGCACCACGGCGATGGGCCCCGTCCACGACGATGCCACCAATAGTAGCAGAGATTCTTGGGATACAGTGGCCTAGGGCCTCTACTGCCACCGAGACACCACAGACACTACCCCGGTCGAGTCTATCCCCGGGTTAGTAAGCACAGCCACTGTACCGACAACGGCCCCCACTGCTCGAGTACAAAAACTGGAGGCGCAAATGGGCCCACACTTCTGAATCATATCAAGCCGGTGGATGCAGAAGTATACCTAGCTGAGTCTGAGACGTCTTATAGAGGAGGCAGATGCAGCGGAAGATTGCTGGAGCTGAAACAACAAAACAGCGGATAGATGCCTTTGAGTTGAGGGTGTTAGCCCGAACCAGACCCTCGGTAGGGTTAGATTAGTGGTGACAAACTCTTCAGGCTGCAGTAGAGTTAAGACAGTCTTCGTGGCAGACATCAGTACGATTTGAGACGAGAGTTCCGGAGTCTTGTCGAGCTGCTTGAGGATACTGTATTGGCAGCTTTGTTTCACTCCTAGGACATTCCCCAATTCTTCTCGAGAGAGAGTTGTTAAGAGGCGAAGGCAGTTCGAGCAGGGGATGAGGGACGGCGAGCAAGGACAGAAGGAGCGCCGAGAGTTGGAGGCTGCGAGAGAGCCTCACTTGCTGAGCGCGGAGGCACGGCACACGGATCAGAGCATCGCAGATAGCGGCAGGGGCGTCTAGGTTCCAGTACTGTAGAGACAGCAGGAGGTCCTATGAGGGTTGCGGTGGCTGTGGAGGGCATCACTGAGGATGTCCAGATTTGCTGGGACACCACGAGGGTTGTCCCGGTTGCAGAGGAGTGGGTTCTGGGGAAAACGGACCCCCACCAGCTTGTGATCGACGGCGCTATGCGCCACAGGTTTGCTTCACCTACACCTCTAAATCTTTAGATTTTTTATGCATTGGGGACAATTGCATTGTTTTTTTGTTGGGGTGGGGGTAAATGGAAAGTGAGTGTTAGAGGTGAGTCTGATGAGCTAGCCCAACTACTTATATCTTTTGGGGTTTTCTTGCCTGAGTTCACTTTTTCCCAGAAGACTGAATATTTTTTTGTTGAACGGATGTTTATATCTTTTGTACATAGTTTAACTATGAAGAATGATGGCAAATGACATCCTGATAAACTGAAAATAATGCAATGACTAGGCATAGTAACAGACAAATTGTGTGGCTCTAGCATGAAATAGAGTTACCACCATTGCATACCCTAAGTCTTTAATTCAAAACTAGGTGGTCTAAATGATCTGGTATTGAGACATGTAAGTGAGAGTGAGGAATTTTGAACTAGTCCAATATTGATGACTGAGCTAGAACTTGCCTGGTTAGTCCTGCTAAAAGGAAGCTTGTAACAAACAATTAGAAAAGATCATAGGCCCTATTCAAGAAAGCCCATTTCTAACCCAAATTAAAAGAAACCAAATGAAAGTTATCCTCTTTGATCCAAATAATGTGAGCTTATAATTGACCTTTCTTTTTTTTACCCCAACTGAATTTCTCTTTTCTGGGAAACAACGTGTTGGCCCTGGTCCCTCCGTAGGACATGTGCACCTCAGCTTATGCCAAAAAAGCATAAGTTGAGGGTGGCTAATAACAACCTTCGTTTTGGCCCTGACCCACTTTGGTACGTGTTACCTGACTCATGCAAGCCATGAGTTGAGGGTGGGCTATACGAGGAATGCTCTGGAAAGTGAGGTGAAAGAACAGACAGAGAGAGAAAGAAAACACCGTACAAAGTGACTCAAAAGTAGTTAAAAAAAAAGAGAGAGAAGAAAAGCACCTTACACAAATGAGAAAGAAGAGAAAATTGAGCAAAGGGAAAGAATTTTATTGAGAGACTGGGCGAGGAGATAAGATGATAAGAAGGGAAGATTTGAAGCTGATATGTCAAGGAGGGCAAAAGTTCACTGTAGATATCTAAAAATGTACCCTACCTGACCCTGATGAGCCATGTACACTTTTCAAAAAAGTCCTATCGTGATGTCCTAAGGGTTGTATAGCGAACTTAAGCAAGTGAAAATAAGGCAAGCTATGGCAATAGGTATAAATGAGTGTGACTTTGTTTGAGAGCGAGTGTTGAAATGTAATCCTTATACTCACTGAAATATTGTGTGAAAATGAGGATTTTGTTTCTAAAGTGAGGACATTAGTTGCATACAAACTTGTTAGCACCTCGGTGAGAAATGAAGAGGAATAGGTTGTTAGTGCGATCGTGGTCTTGTCATGTTCGAATCCCACAAAAATTCAAGCTAATAGTGATAGCATGATAGAATTTGCATGAGATTTGAGATTAAATCGGGATTGATAGCACAAATGATGCAAAAGATTCTAAAGCAGAATTACTATTGTACAAAGATTGTGTAGTGAGTCTAGTTGCGTCGCTTGAGGGACAAACAACGAAATTATTAAGTTGAGGGTGTGATTTCTATACCGTGGCTTCCACGGTTATAATTAATACTTTTAACTCAAGTTTAGTGCGTCCAAAAGCTCGTTTATTTTGCTCATTTTTATTACACGTTCTCTGTGTTTTGCAGGAAATCTGTCCAGAGCCATTGCGGAGATTTGAGAGAGAAAGCTGCCTGAAGGAGAGGGGAAGTCTGACAGTATGGGATTAGAAGCTTGTGACGGTCCGTTTTTTTTTTTCATGGCCAGACGGTCCGTCATTGCATGGTCCGTCGTGAAAGATCAGAGAAGTGACCCAGTACCCAAATTCCAAGAGTTCAAAGTCTTTTGAAACGGACCCTCGACGGACCTTGTGCCTATGACGGTCCGTCACACTTGCCGTGGGGGAATGAAGAAGAGCAGAAGAAAATGCACAAGATGGGAGACGGAGTCCTACGACTGGTCCGTCATGACCCCCGACGCTCCGTTCGCGTGGTCAGTCGACCCAGCCGCGTTTTTGGCCAGATTTCCAGTAATTAGAATTTTGGTAATTAGGTTTTGTATTTTTTATTAAATAGTTCGAAAAAAAAAAACCGTTTTGAGGGTTAGACACACTTATATTTAGACAACGATAATAGAATCTACAATCTGAGAATCATTATTAGTATGATTGAATTAGTGTTTGATTTCTCTGATACTCTTACAAGTACTTGGTGGTGATTAATCAAGCAATCTTTTGGACTTTACTCTTTCTAATTGAAGTAACGTACATGAATTTTATTTAATCTATTTGAATATTGTGTTTAGGGAGATGAGTAAACTAAACTCCATAACTAGGGTTGTGGGAACCATAGGCAATAATGAGATAAAACCTCAGCTAAAATACAATTCTGAATGGTCTTGCATGTATTAATACTTCTTTCGCTTAGAAGTCTTTTAACGGAATGATCAAACGTTAGAACTCGCTCTTAATGCTACTTGCCGGACCAGGAGGTAGATAATAGGAAAAAGAATTCTTAAATACGATTTAGGAGTAACTATCTAATAGGCTAGTATGGATTGGTACGAGGTAAGTAACTTAGTCAAATATCGGAATACGATGCTTAATATGGGGTAACGATAAGGGTTAGGAAAAGCAACAAACACACGTAGCCGGACCAAGGTGCGGAGTAGTGAGATTTACTATGATGCCGGACCAAGATTTAGAACATACATAACTTATCACTTGCATGCAAGATACTGGAAAGAATGTTATAGTTAGAATATCAAAGGTATGAAACTGTGGGGACACACGTAAACCTGAGTTACTTTGATTCATTGATTAAAACCCAACGCTAAAAGCTGTTAAGTGTCTCTTTCAATTTCAGTAGTTCTTTCTTTTTAGTTCTAGTTTTACTTATTAGGAGATACAAACCCCTTTTTCAGTTTTATGTTTTACTTTCTAAGGAAGTTGATCAACCCCTTTTTTTTTTTTTCACGAAACAATAGTAATAACAAGGTTACAAGTTAAGTCTAGACTAATTTTCCCTCGTGGGGGAACGATCCCCAACCTAACTAGTTGGGTTATTTACTTGACGCGAACGCCTTTAATTCTCATTTGAGCAAGTAAGTTTTGAGGTATCAGAACACAGGGACAAAGTGAATACGAACTTCTATCATTCTTGGGCTGAGGATTCCACCGCTATACCACGAGGCTTAGCGACAATAGTTCGAAGACTAGGAGGACATACAGAGAACTAATTGTTCCACCTGGTGGTAGCCTATCTAATGGAGACGTAAAGGTGATGGGCACAATCTAATTGATTAGTCATCGGTGCAAAACTCAGATACTTTACTTGTAATCTCTTACGAGTTGAATAAAAAATTATGAAGTTCGCCATCTAGTTTGAGATTACTTAACTCAATGGATGAATGTTCATTCCTTTTCTTGCTGGATTAATATGAACTTAGGTCTAGCTTAGATCATAATCTGGTGCGAGTGGACTTGTCTCAAGGACTCTGGCACCTTTTATTTGAGGATTTTTTTGAAATAATAGATTAAGTGTAATGGGACTTGACTCAATTCTTTTAACACTCTATAATCTGGTAAAATTACATAAATTAGCATTTAGTTAATTCTTTACTCATCGTAAAATTGTTCAACGTTCATGGTAGCTTGTACTATTCTTTATGAAAGTTAAAACTTCTTACACCATGTTATTGCGTTCAGTAGTCGGGTGTGGATAGGGTTTACGTTGAGGACTTGTCCCATATATGGCCATGCCTTATGTTTGTATTTTATTTATTTGTAGAGCTTTGTATAAAATTTACATGTTTTGACCAGAATATGTTTGACATAGTTGCCTAGACAATTCGATAGCATAAATCTTATAAATTTCATGAATACTGGTATAACAATTTTCTAGCCATGCCAATCAACTTCATAAAGGCATGTTATAAACATATCTGACAAACAAGCAAAACTTTTAACCTTAGATTAGCATATGATATAATCAAGTGAACACTTATAAACAAATTTAATCTTCTACGAACACAATAGGCATTAAAACACTTAAGTTCATTGTAGATAACACCCAAGTATGCAGGACGAGCATGTAGGTTTCAATCGCACAATAAAATATGGAAAATACACATAAAAATCGTTAACACCACATGACTCGGGAACAGCCCTAGTTTGATTATTATTAATTTTAAAAACGTGAAAACCCTCTGGGAGAAAGAAGAATTCATGAGTGAGAGAAAACCCACATACTATGTAGAATGAATCTATGCACGATTAACTTTGCACTTTTTCCAAAAACATTAAAGAAACTTCTTGAAATCGCCTAAAATATGTATTTATGGCTCTCGATTACGTACTGTTTTGAGCGTGAATTTCTAGTGTTTTAATCGTGAGTCTAGTCTAGGAACTGAATATGTAGACTAATTTAAATTAGAACTAATAACTTAAGTAATAAATCAATTAGCAATTTAATAGTACACCCCGCCTAATTGAATAAATAAAAGAACACTTGACTTAACCGGAATCTTGAAATTGCTTAATGGTTTATTTTTACCCATTTACAATAATAATTAAGTTGATAATTTTAGTAATTAGGTAACTAGGTAATTACTAGGTTCCCTAAGTAATTTAGGACTATAACCAACCCTGTGGACCATCCTAGGTAAGAGTCTAGGATGTTTCTAGTTGTTACTTGGCTAGTGTAAGGATTTTAGTTTGGACCATATAATTATGATTAAGTGACCTAGCTAATGACTTAAAGTACCCCTTAGCTGTTAGGACCATAAACAACCCTTTGGACCATCCTAGGTTAGGTTACTAGGATGTGTTCTTTTTTTAGTGATGTCTAGTGTAAGGGATTTTGGGTGGTTTGCCAATTTAAATAATTAATTAACTTTTTAATTTAATTAATTATTTTAACTAGGAGTAATTATTAAGGTACCCCTAATTGTTAGGGCATAACTAACCCTTTTGGGAACATCCAGGGTAGGTACTAGGATGTTCTTGAGTTAGGGAATAGTTAGTGTCAACCGGGTTAGGTCCTAGGATTGTCGAGTGAAACTAGTAGTTTATTTCGCCTCAGATGGTAGTAGCTAGTTAGGTAAGCTTATTTAAAGCCTAGAGTTTGTTACAAATGCTCAGCCCACATGGAGTGACCCCCACATGTAATCTTGCCCAAAAAAAAACCACCCTAACCACCATACCAATTCTTGACACATCGTGTGCTTGCTAATTCTTATTGTCCAAGGATCCTTCATATATCTTTGGGCAGTACTTACTTTACATGTCATTTTAAATTGATAATGAGCCTATTGTACCTAGTCATGAAACTGGAGCCTCGTTTCAGGGAACCGCCCAAAACAAATAACTAAAATAAAGGGACCCGATTACCTAAGACCTAGTCGGGTGACACCAAATGTTGTAACTAACTAATAGACAACCAATAATCTAACCTAGGATGGTTCAAAAGTTAGTTATGGTTGCTAATGAATTAGGGGTACTTTAGTTAATTACCCTAGTCCCTTAATCTTTATTAAAATTAGTCATTTAATTAATAATTAAAATTACATTATGTTGGCCCGAATCTCTTAGAGAAAATTTTATGATTTGACTAACTTAAATGTTTTCCTATTTTTAGTCCACATCTAGGAGCGGAGTTTAGTAATTAACTAATTAATTTATTTACATTAACTTAATTGGTCAGTTGATTAGTAAGATCATTTCCTATGCCTTAGACTCACGTTCAAAACACTAGAAACTCACGACTCAAAAAGTGAGCAAACGAAGAAAGAAGAAAAGTGTATCTGGATTCTCTTTGGAGATTCAAGGTATTATTCAAGGTTTCGTGCAAGCCCGGGGGTAATTAGTAGAGTCAATTCTACATTAAGGTGTGCGGTTTATCTCTGTAATTCTTTCTCGAAGAGGCCTTTCAAACGTTTTACATTCATCGATGTCGAAAACTAGGGTTTCCCAATGATATTGTTGAACGTACATTTCCCTAGTATCCTTGTTGTATTCTATAAGTATATAAGTAATCTCGAACGGTTGTCCCTTTGTATGTGTTGCTAACTGATCATCATGTGTAGGTTCTGATTTGTTAATGACTAATGAAGCCTATATACTTAGTTCATATGACAGCGTCAATTAGTTATATGAAAATAAAGGAATGATTGTAATGCTTAATATGTTCGAGAATATGAAGTTTGTTAAAAGTCGATCATGAAGTTAGCTACGTTAAATGTCGACTGCTTATATTGGAGGAGATCCCATAAACATTCATCGGAATTAATTGAGTGTGGCTGTGGATAACAAAATGAAATTTTAAAGTTAAAGTTGGTTTATGCCAATGAATGGAACAATAAATTGTCCAAAAAAACTGAATGGAATGGCTTCAAGTTATTTTCAATGATAAGATGAAAAATTGGCTAATGATAAGTTAAACCTATTTAAAACATGACCAAGTAACTTGGAATTTATAACCAACGCGTATGCAATCATTGGGCACAAGTCACAATACCCTTCCAATGAATTATGAAATAAGGAAGCTACATTGAGCAACGTTTATACGTTCATTTAAAGCGTGGTCTAACGTAACCACAATGACGTGACACAAACATAAGGTGAGTAATACACATAATACCCCCTATTCAGGCCCTCTGCCCGTGACCCGCCTGCGCTTTTCACCGCCTTGAGACACGTGTCCTCCTCTTCACCACCCATTCTGTAACGATCCCTTCCATCCGGGGGGTTCCTAGTCGTGCGCCCCCCCCCCTCTCCTCCCCCTCCGCCAATCCTGTGTCAGGTTTCCCTTAACATTCCTTTAGTCCCGCCCGGGCTGACGCTTATCCCCAGCTTTCCGTCCCCCTCCTACCCCCGCCGCCCGCCTCTTTACTGTTTGCGACAGGCCCCCTTCACAG
>JAKWJA010002077.1:0-22276 GCA_027704765.1 Solanum habrochaites
TCCTGGCTTTCTTTGACCCCCCTCCCTCCTATGTTGTCTTTAGGTTAAAATCCCCTTATCATTAAGCCACCTCGTGCCCAAGGAATCTTCTCTAACTTAGTCCTTTAACAAACGCCCCTTTTCCTTAACAGGTTTTTATAGGGAGAATCAAACAAATTCTTCGAGCTAGAGAGAATTTTTTTGATTTACAAAGCTCTCCTTCAAATATCCCATAAATAAAGGTAGGTCGGAATTGGTGAAAGAAGGGCTTTATACTTTCGGAATAAGGGCAATGAAATTGGAATTCAAACTTAGGGCTTAACAGCGCCTTCAGCAAAGAAATTGTGAACCGCCCTGACCAAGTCGTCAACAAAAATATTCCAACAGTGATAATATAATAAAAAAGACCTGGGAATCAATAAATTGAAAGGATAGGGGAGTCACAGCCCCCAACCAAGGGAGTGGTTACGTTCACTATGTCCCCCTTATTCCCGACATGCTATGGTGCCCCGGGGCTGTCTCGCGAAGATCTTCGATCCGAACCTTCGCATCTACTCTCTCTTAGAGGATGAGCCACGCCTTCGCTATCGCAAGAATATAGCGATCGAAGAACTATGGCTCAGCTGCTTCGCGTATTACACCGTATTGCCCGAAGGGGGCATGCTGCAAGAGCGTAGGTGAGTGATAAGCATAGGAGGCGTGCCCGAAGGGCAGCGGCAGCAGTGTGGTTCCCGTCGCTAGATTGAGATCTGCAGGGTGGCGGGTACTTCGACTGCCTTGTATCAGGTGAAGAGAGGGGGGTGGTAGGCTTAGTAGGGCTCGAACCTACAATATCACCCGGTATACGGTACGTTTCACCAATTAAACCTATAAGCCCTACGATCTCTACATGCATTCGCTCACTCGTGAAGAGCGACGCAACGATGAAGGCCTTTGTCTATCTGCTTCTTCCTCTTCCCCGGACTGAAGATTTTCGGAAAAAACAAAGATTTTTCGTTTTTTTTATTTTTTGGTTTATAGATTTCTTTATTATTATATTAAATAAATATTAAGCAAGCGGCCCTTTCGCACCAAACAGCCGGTAAACGCTTTCCGGCCTCAAACGGCGGGTGCTTTCTATTTTCTTGCAATGCCGGCTTGGTTCGCCTTTGACAGTTAGAAGTAGAAGTAGAGGGCGCCGTTTGCCCCACACTTCGAAAAGTTAAAAAAAGTAATAAGATGGATGAAGTAAAAAAAAGTACATAAGTTGTGAGAAAGAAAACTTTGTTACGGGAACCGAAGGTTAGGCCGACTACTTTAGGAGAGCAGAGACCTAAAAAGTTTTTTATTCCTACCCCTTACCCTTTCTTTCAATGTTGCCAATTCCCAGAATACTAATGTACCCTCGTGTATACAGTTGTCCAACTACCTTCTTCCTCCGACTTCTTTAGCCACTTCCGCCGTATTCGGGAAAGCTTGCTTCGTGGCGGAGCATTTAGCAATGCCAGCAGCCTGGTGAGGGCTGGCTGTCTGAGGACAGGTTAAGGCAGGGCCTGCTGGGCTTGCTTCTCATGAGATTGGGTGAGGGAATCAGAAAGGGTCTCAAAAACCGGGCGGGCGGGCTTTTGGGCACACGGAAAAATGGAAGTGGGTGGAGGGTGCTTCTCAGCTAGAGTTGGGGGTGGGGTCGCTATAGTGGCTAGGGTGAGTCTTCCTACACGGCTGGACGCCCGGTTCTAGACAAAGGGGGGTTACCACCACATCCTTTCCCGTAGACTTCAGGTCTTCATAGTCAGGCGGGGTAACATCTTCTCTCACTCTCAAAAAGAGAGAGACCTATATTACAGAGGGAGGTATTCGGTTCAAAAAAGATACGGCAGTCAGAACAGCTTCAGTCCAAAATTGACTAAGGACAGAAGCAAGCTACAAGCCTTAGCAACCGCTTTCCTGCGGACCTTATGTAAAAAAAAAGCAGCGAAGAAAACAAGACACTAAGTTGTTGCGCTAACTCGCTAGCGCTAGCGCACTACGGCTTTTCAGCCTCCTGCAGGTCCCTTCATTCCCTCCGCCTTACACGGACTTAAAAGAGTACCTAAGCGTCATTAGTGGTTTTTATTTTCAAAAAAAGGGATTTTTTTTACCGTAGTCTTTTATACGCTACAGCTAGCCACTAATCATCACTAATAAATAAAGTCGCATTTACTGAGACATCTCATAAAAGTCGTTTCAGGTTCAAGGGCTAAAGCTTCTCTTAGAGAATCCCTTCGCTACACTCGACTTAAGGGCACACTACGAACTCCTCATAAGGAAAAAACTCTAATCAAGTAGGTCTTTCGAGTCTTTCAAGTAACTGGCGAAGCTTTAATTGAAGACCTTTTCAGTGGCCCTTTCGTGTGGTCCCCGTGGTACCTTCTCCGCACTTACAGGTAAGCATTCAAGTAGAGAATAATCAAAAGAATAAATGGGAAGGAGTACTGCCATTATTGCGCTATTATTTGAATCCGAACTTCAATCATTCCCAGCTTTGATATGAAAGGTATGGGGGATCAAAGGGGAGATGTTTAGTCAAATAGAGGGCTCGGTCACGGTGGTGTAGTCCCACGTCCTTTACCTTAAGCTATGTTGGGCTGTAGTTTTCTTATGTATTGCGAACCCAACTTAAATACGCCGTTTAGTTGCGTGTCAGGGAGTAGTCGTCTTGTTGCCTGGTAGGTGCGACTATTTGAGTTGACAACATACACCGTCGGTATGTGTGAGTCAAGATTTTACTTATGACTCCTAAGGAGCAATTTTTGAATTATGCAGACTGGTTTTCCTCCCTATCCCCCCGTGATGCCTATTTCCTACCATTGAAAGAAAATAGAGAAACTGCTAATTCCACCCACGTCTTAACGGATCCCTCCCTGATCCATTTCAAATCCAGCCGGAGGTCTTCGAGCCTTGTTACGTACTAAAGCCTAAGAAAAGCACCCACTCCCTCCCCAGCCCCAGGTCAAGTCTTCCCTCCCTTTTTGGGGGCAGAGTCCAAGTTCGTTACGTCATCAAATCAGCCCCGCATCGTATCGATTAGCCGATTCAGATCTACCTCCCCATAGCCGGCCTAACCATAATGTGTGTGAGCAATCAATCGTGACAAGTCGACCTGATCATATGAAACACCTGTAGATAACGGTCCGTTTGTCGACCGGTGGACTCAATCCTCAATGCGCGTTTGGCTCTCCAGTTAAGTCGGTTGTCCGCCGCTTTCTTTCGCCATGCCCGAGATGGCCTTATGGGTAGCATCCCTCCCACAAGATGGCCTTGTGGTCAACTTTCTATTCGCCTTGTGGTGGAAGGTTCGTCCGGATCTCTTCCCCGGTCAACCCACTCAATATCCGAAGAGGTAGGCTTTTGGCGGCCGCATAGACGGCGGATAACGCAGCGGATGATACGGTACTGTGGAAATAAGCAGATCATAGATAAGTTTTTTCATGCCTTGACTCTCCCCCTGTTCGTTCGGAATCATGTAAGTTCTTTTCATGTGAGATTATTGGGATACGGAATGTGCCTGGGGTTAAGAAACAAGCTAGAAAACTGCTTCTGCCGGTGCCATGAATGTAAGGTAGGATTGTTTTATGCTTGGAAAGCCCGTTCCGCCGCTCTCTAGCCCTTTTTTTGGGGTCCCCATGAACCGCTTTTTAGTATTCGTGTTCGCCTTCGCTCGCACCTTCCCTCACACGGAAGGATCATGGGTTCTCCCAACATACATATCCGGGGTGCAACTGTTTTAGTAGGCAAGGATCGGGAACGGGCGGATCCCAGGTCGACTTCCTGATATATTCGTTTCAGCCTTTAGAGGATGATCTTTTGAAGAGCACCGCCCTGCGATTGATGGCGGATTCAATGATGAAGAGAAAAGTCCTCTTCCTTTTCATTTTGAAAGGGAATGATGTCTGTATTGAGATGGATTACGGAATAACCTTTTCATAGAGGAGAGCGATAGCTCGGTTTTGAAGAGCACGCTTGAAATAAATGGAGAGGTCATTCATTCATACAGAAAAGCTCTCACTCACCGTATCTGAAAAGGCAGGCGGGGGGCTCTCTTCCTGAAGATAATATTTTTTTCATTCTTAAAGCCTTCTTTTCATAGAATCATCATTATTATTCCTCTCGCTTAGCTATTTGTTCTGAGTAAAGGGGAGGACTTTGATGTGACTACTATTAGACCTCCCACCCCGAGCGACTCTACAATCATTATGGGGGCGGATAACCCTTACCTTCCCGTCTATATAGAGGTTGCCCCTTCTCCCCGGATATTTCACTCACCCAGTGCCTACTCATTTCTAGATACTTTTGAAAAAAGAGAGGTATGGCTAGGAGCTCATATTGTAAATCGCCCCCTCTTGTTCTCGGGAATGAGTTGCTGGGCTGGTTCCCTGTCCCCGATCTGTACGAAAAATTGATGGGTTTACCGCATTCATTCATGAAGCACTAGCCGCTCTCTGGGGGCCTTTACCTTTCAAATTAGAAGAGGGGGGTAGTCGCAGCAGGAGAAGCACCCTAACCCCTGAGATCCAACCGACCCCGACCGGTCAATCTCCTGTCATTGCTATCTCGTGCGCGAAGGGTTGCTCATGCTTCCCAAACGTCACGCATTTTTTTAGGTCATTAGTCAACAGCTCCCTGGACAGCGAAATAGGGGTGACTTCACATTGTTTCCTGACACGCCTATCTTTGTTTTAGGGAAAGCTCCTCTCCCCGTTCAGGCGGATGCCGCACCTTGCGCTTGTGAATGAGTGTGATATATACCTCTTTGCTCAGCACGTGACTGTGTACCCCTAAAATGGAAGCTGCATGTCTTCGCCCGCTCCCGGTTCTCTATGCTCGGTTCCACAATCAATCCCAGATCCATCTATTTGAGGGAGGTGCAATTCCCGCGCTCTTTCTAGATGGCTAGAAGTAGAAGGGTTCAAGAACCCCTTTAGCCTCTATGGCTCATCGAAGCCCTATTCTGTGTATATTCAGGAACAGGGCTAGCAATGGTTCGACTGCGAAACCCCTCAGGTTCCAAAATTGTATCCTTTACGATTCCTCGTCGGCTATCGTTCAAACGTCCTACTTTTGCGATGTCTGTCACATGAAGAAAGCGCAGCAGCCCTTGCAAGAATTACATGCTTTACTAATAGGGGCATAGTAATAGTTGTTTGCTGGGGTGGTTTTGGCTCTCTACCTTCTCACGGTGGGATGGAAACACATGAGGTCAACTGTGAGTGGAAGCCAAAAGACGGGTCCGAGAATCTGTTATCGATCCTAAGAACCCTCCCAGATACGATTCTGCTCCCCTTCGTAACTACATGAGATTCTTGCCGCTGGCCTTTCTTTCGGCTAATAGGCCGGTGAGAATGATAATCACTTCGGAACTCTAAGGGAAGGGCGTTTGTAGGTAGCGGGATCTAAAACTCTCCAACGTGTTGCGGAGCCTTCGGCCGTGAGAGGGCTGAACTAAGTCTCGAACGAAGTGAGAGGGCTTAAAAGATCTCGACGAAAGTGAGAGGGTGAAAAGGAAGCTCGAACGAAGTGAGAGGGCTGAAAAGGAGCTCGAACGAAGTAAGTGCTGAAAGGAAGCTCGAAACGAAGTTGAGAGGGTATGAATTCCTAACTCCTTTACCTCGACCAGGATCACTCCTTCTATGCCCCAGAAAGCGAAAAAGTAAGCAGTCATCAAGCCAAAGCTAGTTTCACATCTATCGATTCGCACCCGCGGGTCAAAGAAGACCAATAAAATCTTGATTCAACATAAGCAAGGAATGAGAGAGGCCTTACGAGGTCTCTTTCCCACATAATAGATTCATTCCTTCGTTATGGAGGTTGTGGGTACCCACCATTCAGAGATGCTATCAAAGTAGGAAAGTTAGCCAAGTTCTCCTTCCTAGTTTAGATAAAGCACCTCTTATCGCCCCATGACATCTGTTTAGGACACAAAACTTATTCTATTCCAAAAATAGTCTATAACACCATTCTGCCTTTTTGAAGACAGAGCACCCGTGGCACACACTTGGACCTCTGACTTAGAAAGAGTTCAACCCACTTGAAAGAGGAAATGGGAATAGGCATAGTACCATAAAGTACAGATTTGGGGTTCATCCCTCAATCAGGCCCTACTTGAAAGTCAGGATAGATTCCACTCTCAGTTAATACTTCCCTTTTTTTTAAGCAAGAACTCTTAATCGTTTGTATCCCATCCCTATGGTATACTTCACTGAGACGATGGCTGGAGTTTACAAGATGCTTTGATAGAAGCAGGTTAACAAATATAGCTGAAAGTGCTAGCATAAGGAAGAGATTCTATGGTTGGAAAGAGGCCCTTCCTTGCTTTCAAGGTTTCGGCATTAAATTCAAATGATTCTTTTTTGAAGTTTAAAATAAAGTAAAGGAATCGCCTGCTCTTCTCTCTTTTCTCTATTGAACTATGGAAAGCACTTTATATAGCGGGACACGGATTCACCACAACTTATGACTTCGCCATGGGCAAACGAAGCTAAGCCCGTTCTGGTTGTTATTACTGGCAAGATCGGTATGTCTTTCAGTGGCGCTTTGGTCCTATCTTACAGAGACTATCCTTTGTAAGTATGATCCTCCAAGATGACTTCCCAGAGTAAAATCCCGTGGACTACAGGAAAGTAGAATCTCGCCCGGCACCAGCAGCTGATTGCAATAGCAGATGGTCTTTGGAAAGAACCTTTCATTCGATTCTTCTGATGCACTCCTCAGACAACCAAGGAGTATCGCGAGATAGGTTTTAGCCCCTCGGCAAGCATTATCCGGGAACGATTATCCAGGAACTGGAAGATGGTTGGCGTGACACGCCTAAATCCCCCACAATCAATCCACAAGGCTTCAGGCGACTGGAGCAACCTTTGAAGGCGCTCGGCCTTGTTCACCCTTTCAGCTAAGTATCCCGCTTTTTCCTTGAGGGGAGCCGAGATTCAAAATATGTGGGCCTTCATCGCCTTAAGGCCTCTATCCAAATACCTACCCTATAAAGATTCAGCTAAAGCCGCGCCTTTGGAAGATTTCTTTCTCAACATGATATCCGAGCTTACTACTTTGAATCACGCAAGGCCTCTTTTCTCACTAGGATTCAAATTTAAAATGCTCACTTATGAAATCAGCTATAATGCCAAAACAGAGCATGGATTCCATGGCATATAATCAAGCGAATAGAGACATAACGGATCCAAAGAACAGAAATCAAGTACGACCTACTTCCATTCCTCTCCTTAGACCGACAGTATACAAGAAAGAAATAAGACAGAAATAAGGCGATTATACCTAAAAGAATAATGTGAATTAGAATAATAATACCTCACAAAGAAGGTAGATGAATTGCTTAGCCAAGACTATCTCGACCTTAGCCTTCTTTTCTATTTAATTTCCCGTTCGTGATCCCACCCCGGAATCACTTCACTCTCACGCCTCACTCTCTTCTTGGCATCTTTCACCTTTCAATCGACTAAGGCGCCAAGCCTACTTTGAAGAGAGGGGTCGTCCGGGCTATTGCATAGTGAACGGAAGGTGGTCCTTTCTTGCCTATGCCTACTTGGGTCAACCCCATAAAGTGTTTGCATGATCATTCGTAGTTTGTTTTTTATTATATATCTTTCTTTTCTTTATCCTGTGAGGTTTATTATTCTCACGCCTCTCGTCTCCTCTGTCTCTCCTCGCTGTCACTTTTCTGTCTCCCTCAGCCCTTCTCTCTTTCGCCGCTTTGATCTTTTCCTCTCCTCCTGCTTCTCCTTCTTACTTTTCTTGGGCGAAAAACACAGGACGAGGGGAGGAAGAAAATCCGGCGGGGGGCGGGAGCGGGGCCAGCAGGCGCCGCCCGGCAAGAGCCGGTGGGCGCGGGAGCCTGCACCGGGCGCGGCCAGACGCAACGAGAGGCCAGTAGGGCCTTTCTCCTGCGGAAATAGCCCAATTGCATGTGAGACTGAAGAGAAGGCCGCCATTGTGGCAGGCTCTTTCGAATAAAATCTGTGGCATGCAAAAGAACTTGTTGCCTTCAGGCATGAGCGCAGGCGACTCACGCTCTATAAATCGTAGACCCGTCCATTATCTTGCAGACGTGGACGAGGTTGCCCTAAGAGGAGCGAATCCCCCACTCTTCAGTGAGTTCATGGCCCCAATCAATAATAAAGACCCGCCCATTTGGTTTTCTATAGACAATGGGATTGGATAAGGACAGGGAAGGCAAGAAGAGTGGGAGGGACGATTAAGCACTCCTTCCCCCGATGGGGTTTGTTCTTTGTCTAATTTCTCATGTTTTATTCTATACTCTCCTGCCTTTCAATGCTTGCTTTTGTTTGTGTTTTCGTAGTTGCCAGCATTTTTTTTTTTCGAGAAAAGGTCCCTCCTCAATCTCATGATTGTTCGCCCAGGCCGATCATGAGTGAAATAAAAAAAAATGTACCATACTGGTTCCACGTGAAATACTTGGAATATTCTACCACTTCTACTAGGAGTAGCCTTTTTAGTGCTAGCTGAACGAAAGTAATGTTTTTGCAACGTCGAAGGGTCCCTGATTAGTGGATCGTTTGGATTGTTTACAACCTCTACAGATGGTTTTAAATGATTCTAAAGAACGCTCTTTCACAAGTAAGTGCTATGTTTTCTCCCTTTTTAGAATGGCTCCAGTGGCTACATTTATGTTAGTCTGGGTCGCTCGGGCCGTTGTACCTTTTGTTTATGGTATTTTATGTCGGATCCGAACATCGGACTACTTTATTTGTTTGCTATCTTCGCTAGGTGTTTATGGAATTTTATAGCAGGTTGGTCTATTAATTATGGGCGGCCGTTCGGTCGCCTATGATACTAGTGTGACCAATCGTTTTCAAAATGGGTTTGTGCCCGCAGGGTTTGAACGATCTACTCTACACAGTGTGGGCTGAAGGGACTAGGGCTCATAAACCCTTTTCTTTATTATCAATAGGGCCCTGCCCTGGTCGTGTCACTTTTCTGGCCGGGATGCATAATGAAAGTCTATACAAATAAATCTTTCTCTTCGCACCATCAGTCAAGAGGAAGGTTGCTTGTCAAGCTGGCCTATAGATAAGAATAAAAATTTCTTTATATTTTCCTATTATTATATAAAAAACTATAAGAAAAATGGAAGATTCGCATTTCTTTTAAACCGGCTCCTTCTTCTTTGTTCAACGCTACTAAGGACCTATAGGTTTGCCTACTTACTTTTTAAAGATAATGAGAATGGGTTTATTCAAACAAAAGGAAAGGCCCTACTTCGTTTTTCGCAAGCCTTTGTCATTTATCAGTCACCTAAGTAGGTCGAGCCCCTGCGAATCGTAAAATCTGAGGAGCATGCCGCAACCAAAGGATGGTCCCCCTATGCATTTCATTTTTCCTTAAGGAAAAAAAAAGTCACCCCCCATCATAGTGAACCTCTCCTTGTGATCGGGATGAGGTAGATGCCTCCCAGCCGGGGGGGCGGATCGAATCGAGTTTCCTTATGTATCCCCACCTCCACCGACCTACAGTTTATCCTAAACTTCCGTGCTTGGGGGAAAAGAAGCGAACAAAAATTACGCTACGCCTGCGGTCTTTTTCTCTGTCGCGAACTGTATCGCGCGCCAGCTAGGTCAGATTGGGAGCAAGATTTTATGAGAACATATTCCCCATATTCGGGGACAAGGGGCGGAACGGACCTCTCGATCTACTTACTGCAGCCCGAAGAAAAACGTCTCTAGGCGTTCCCTGTTTCTCCGGATCTCCCCTACGCCTAGGACGTTGTCTGGGCCAAGACCTATTAGTGCTGTTTCTGGTTGTTTCATTCCTCGTTTTGAATACCGCAAGACCCAGCCAGATGATGTCCGCTGGTCGGTAGTGAGAGGGCTCTTAGTAACTGAATACCCAAAAGAGGCGCTGGTTAAAAACATCATTTGATTTTCTTTCTTGCTCTCCTTAGCACGGGAAAGGATTCGATCTACTGCCTAGCCTTTGGTAGATTTCCCCCACGCAATCCACAGAAATTCCACTAATCCCTTGGTGGAATAATTCCGACTACTCAGCGCAGTCGGAATTGAGTTTCTTGTCTGGTGGAATCTGATCTCTAGTTTAGGGGGCATACATACCAAAAGGTTCGAAGAAGGAGGCGCATAAGATTATATAACAACCTACCCTTCTGTAGACCTATTCACATTAGTGAAGCGGTTGGATGCATAAGGGATTGCACGTTTTGTAGACCTTAGTCCGGTGATGCATAGGTGAGTCAACCTACGAGCCACTAAGAGCGTGGGTACCGGCTACCCCTCTCTAAGTAAAGGTAATATTCTACCCCCCCTGTAGATGACTCCATCTAAAATACAATAGGACCCGTTTCGCCTGCCGTTTCGTATCTTGAATAAGAGTAGGCTTAAGTAATGAATAGGGGTCCAGGTCCAAATAGCTATGGCTATGCCCTACTTATTTAAGCCTCCGCCCGATCCCGAATGCCCATTTTTCGGGTTCATCTTGCATTGATGTTTGCTAACCTTTCGAATACCTTCGTATAATTTTCGATTGTGGTCGGTTCTTTCTTTGGAAAGACTACAAATCGTCCACGTAGGCTCGCATATTTATTTAGGAGGTCACGATAATTTGTCATCGCTCTTTGATATGTGGCACTTTCCTTTTTCTTTTTTTGGGCCATATCGTAGTAAGGAAAGGGAGTGAGGGCACTCATTCGAATCGAATAGCTGAAACTAAACTACTATAACTCCTATTTTTCTGCTTTAAGAGAAGCCTTCTAGCTCGTTTTAAAGCGTTGAAGAGAGAGATAGGACATTCTAAAGATAGTTGTTGAGGAAGCGATTTCTAACTACGAGTCCGTTTTCAAGCTAACTGAATGCCTATCTGCTGCTAGTTCTGTTCCACTTTCTAAATAGAAAGGAAGAGGTCAGTCACCAACAGGAGAGGATTATGAAAAGAGGTACGCAACAACCATTCCACCGAGCGGTAACTTCTACTGAAGTTTGCTCACCGTTTTTTCAGACAGGGTCTGGGCTACGGGGTCTTTTTTCTATCTTATGCGTTCTGGGACGGCCCCTCAATTGATGCTATCTATTCTATTCCGACTTTTGGATCAGAACTCGGCCCTTCGACCTTAAGGCGTCTGCAAATTGGTCCTCCCAGGCTTGTACTCAAAGACCATGGTCGAGGCCCTGCATCAACGTCTTTTTTTTTTGCACCCTTGCCCGCTTGGGGTCTGAGTACGGAAGAGCTCAAAAAAGTAGCCGCGTTTATTGGGCTTGTCTTGTGATAACCTTGAGACCGGCGAAGACTGTGCTCCAGCTGGTGGTGAAGGAAAGGGGGAAGCGACTCGTTCCTTAACTTCGGAGTGGAGTTTAAAAACAGACTAGACGGCTTCCGTTGCTTTATATCTGTTCTTCATTTTCTTTTATTCTACTCATTAGAAAACTTATTGTTGAGATAAAGTTCCCATTTGAAGAATCACTTTTGACATAATTCCCTATAGTTGAATATAAGAAGCCTTGCAACTACTAAGAAAGTAATCCTTAAGTAAAGGGTACTACGAGTTCTTTAAAAGGTTCTCTTGGGGCTATCAAAATTGATGTTATTCCCGTGGGGGATCAGGAAGGAGATGATAGCACTAGACTGCCTATTTGAGCTTGAAAGAAGCAACTGCACGCCCTTTACTTAAGTAATATCCTAAGCTTCTCTCTTAGCCCTTTTCTCAGCCTATTCTAATTTCACTATTCTATTAGTCAAGGTTTTTGAAAGAAAGTCTAACAGACGTGGGAAAACTGACTGATAGTGAGGGTTGGCGCCCTGTAGTGAAATGTGGTAAAGGTGTATAACTCATTACCCTTTCCTTTCGGTGGGCTAGATGAGAATTTTTGTTTGCAAGCGAACCCAATAATGCCAGGAGGCGGATTCGGTACACTCTTTCCTCGGATAGAGACAGAGCTAAAGCAGCCTATCTCAGTTCTTCTCCTAAACGTGGGACTCATATTCGTGAGCCGTCAATGGGGGAGGAAGCTCCTCCGTCTCTTCTTCGCCGCCTAATCCCTACCTTTACCTTTAGCTGGGTCAAGGCGGGAAGGAAGCCTCTTTGGCACGTATGAGTAGCTGTCACGAATCGAAGTTTCAAAAGCCAAAAGAGAGATTTGGAGACAATTAAAAAATTGTTGAGACACTTGAGGATAGGCGGGCGTCCTACTTTTCGGTACTTTCTGCCAACTCGATTTCAATTACTAGATAAGCTCCTCATCGCATAAGTAAGAAAGTTCAGCTACAGTAAGGAGAGGGGCGGACGAGAGTTATAATAAATTCTCTTCCTTCCGGTCTCGAGCGTCCCTCTTTTTCTGACTTGGATGAAGAAAGAACAGAACCTGTCTTTTCGGCCACAGCAGCAGTTCGCTTTCCACTCCGAAACCAAAGAGCGAGTGAGAGTGAAGAGCAGTCAGTAGGATTAAAAAGAGGGTTCCTTCCTCTCTTCACTCTCCTAATTTCGATCCTCACCTTTCTGGTGCCAAAGGCCTACCCTTCCACTTTACAGGAAGTTCTAAAGGAAGAAGTCGAAAAGGAAAAGAAAGTCACCTTTCCTGCCAACCTCCTGGCTTTATTCTTATACTGATCGAGCTGCACTATTTTTTATTCTAATAGATTCCACTTCGCTTGCTTGCACGACTTCCCCCTTGCTTAAAAAAAAGGGGGCAAGTCAAGTAAGTAAGCAGTGATCTGAACCACTTTGAAATAGAAAGAAAGATAGAAGGAAAGCAAGAAAGAACTATCTGACTTCGCTATCTTTCTATGAGCTCCTAGGAAAGAGATCCTACTCCCAAAGAAAGGAAGCTTAAGAATAGTCATTAAGAGAGGTGACCCTCTTTTGCTTTCAAGAGGAATGTTAGAGAGCAGGTTGAAGAGTGACAAGGGACGAAGTGGTATGAAGTTGCTGGAACCTAGCGTCGGGAGGTGTGCTCGACGGAAAGGGTAAGGGCAAGAATACTTGGCTGGACCGTAGTTCAGGATCGATGTAATTGAGACAACTAAGTAGAGGATGGGAAAGATGTGAGCCGGCTCAAAGGTGTTCTATATAGCTTTACGCTTTACCAACTCGTAAGTATTTTATTGAAAGTGAAATCATTTTTACTTCTTTTTTGGCCTCATCCGGGATTATCAGTCCGGATTGGAAAAGTCTTCCAACTTTCCATTAGATTTCCGAGCACACAGATTTTTTTCATTTGAATAATAGGGTAATTTGGTGTTTGGTTAATTCTAAGGATGATCGAATGGAGCACTAACAAGGGTTGTGGTCGAAGGTCAATTTGTGTTTGTAGCTGTTAAAGGCTACTCATATGGTCAAGAACTAATATTCTTGTAGAATTCTATTAATCCCGATATCGGTTATCCTTCCAGAAGGCTTCGGCTAATGGAAAAGCTAATCTTTAAAGGAATAGACCCCGGGTTGAGAAACCCAGAGCCCCCCCCCCGAGACCGATTCGTTTGGTCCGACAGGGAGAGTGGAAAGCCTTAGTGGGATCATCGAAACACACAAAACATATTATTATGACTTTATGAAAAAAATTTTGTGCGATCGAAAGATCTCCTAAGTTTTCCTGGCGGGGCATGTTTGAACATGCCCGACGATTAAAGGGACTTCTCTTTCGACTTCCTCTAGTCGCCACTGCGTCCATGTCCAAAGAGATTGCCCTTGCGGGATGTTCCGTTGGTTAAAAGCAAGTTCAGATACTTAAAACAGAAATCTGGAGCTTGTACACTGCCTTATATTAACAAAGCATGTGCAGTATTTCATTACAGCGGTACTAGCTGGTAATTACCATAAAGGTGATTTACTTTCCTGTTCAGTATCCCTGACAGGTGTTGTATTCCCAATATCATACCCGCTGTATTAGACAAACAAGTAAGAGCGAAGTCTGAATCGAGTGATAAATTGGTTAAACTTTACCTACTTGGTTTGGTTTAGTAAGTTGATATGGTTGCCAAGAAAGTGACTAAGGGCAACCTTTTCTTATATGCTTCTCCTCACCCTGATTTGGGAGAGTTTTGGAAGTCCCTAGATGAGATTAAAAACCTCTTGTAGAGACCTCCAACCAATCTATCTAACCACACCTCCAAAACTGTCCCTTGGAATTAGGAATGTCTTGGAACCAACTTGGAAAAAGTAACCCCCATTAGACATTTCGTCCGTAGTTTTGACTTAAAAGTGACGATACAGTCGATAAGGAGGCTGACACAGTATTGCTAAGGATCATAATATCTTTGTGAACCTGAAACATGAAATTGCAGCTTTTATCTGGAATATTACAAAACTCATTCAATTCCAGATGGGTTCCCCATTTTCACCTGGTATTTTAGGCTAAAAATGGTATAGTACCCTTTTTGACCGGAATAATACCCGTTGCTAACGAAATGTTACAATTATTTGGAATCTGCTGTGGGTCCCTATTTTAGTACGCTACTAGGGGCTTACACAGGGGGTTCCGTTAGAAGGGTCGGTTGCGCAGGTGTGATTGAGGGAGGGTGGTAAGAGACGTATCTTTTGCAATTTGCAACTATATTAAAGCAAGATTACTGTTTCCTGTCCACAAGTGGCCAATGAAGGTTCATCCAGTATTACAATGATGAACTTTCGACAAGAGCGTACGTTGTGAGATAAATCAAAGAGAAAACGTCAAAACATTTTCCTTTGAATTAAAATACAGCACAGACCGTTGGCCATTGTATCAGTTAGATTTTTTTTTTCTTCAAAAAATGCCTTCTTGCATGGGGACTCGCACGAGGAGGTGTATATAGAGATAGCACCCGGATATGGAAGGAAAGGGGAGTCACAAAAAGTATGCAGATTGAAGAAAGCCCTGTATGGATTGAAGCAATCCCCGAGGGCGTGGTTTGAGAAGTTCAGTAAGGCCATAGTTTAGTTTGGCTACAAAAAAAAGGTGTGCTTCTGATCACACACATTTCGTAATAAAGGGTGCGAAAGTGAGCCGGATCATAGTAAATGTTTAGAATATTGTGGTCACTGGTGATGATGTTGATGAGATTGCAAGATTGAAGGCTTACCTGAGCCGCACCTTCGACATAAACTTGGCATGCTAAGGTACTTCTTGGACACAGAGGTTTTCGAGATCTATAAGAAGTAGAGCCATCTCTCAAATTATGTCCTTGATTTGAAGAAAACAGGGATGTTAGGTTGCAAGGCCGCAATTAGCCCAATAGAAGAAATAAGCTTGAAGAAAAGAGAAAAGAACCCTTGGATGATGCAGGCATCAGAGGCTTGTGGGAAAACTTAGATATCTTACTATCACTAGACCTGACATTACCTATGCTGTGGGGTTGGTAAGCCAGTATATGCATGCTCCTTGTCAAGCACACCTACATGTAGTATACAGGATCTTGAGGTACCTCAAAGGTTATCTTGGCAAAGGGATTGATCAAGAAAGATCTTTTGTTCTTCTTATATATAAGATCGTGATTGGATCCGCATATGTTTGGTAAAGAGAATAATCTTATCCTTTGAGAATAATCAAAAATGGACAGTGTTCAATTGGAACATTCAAAGGTGACTAAATTGGTCCTAGTTACTCTTCGGGGCGGAGTGGAAGAAGGGGGGGATTCTCGAACGCGGAAAAGGATCCAATGAATTCGAAAGAATTGAAGGAGTGTAATTGGGAATTAGCTTGGTGCTCTTACTGGCTTTCCTGCCATGCCTACTCACTATCTATATATGTATCCATGAATAAGCGGAAGAAGAGGAATAGAGGTGCGCAGCAGATACCTTTTAGTATCTAAGACCTGTGCTGATTCGGGCATATTCATTATATAGAAGCCCCCCGAAATCTGACTTTCAATTGGGAGTTTTCACGCCAGGAACCGCTTCGCCCCCTAACTTTGTTCTATTCTATTTGCCTTCTCCAACATTTCCATAAATGCGGCTAGCTCTTTTGCTAACGACTGTACGACCAATCTTTTCTTTCAGAATCGTGGTCAGAAGCTTGGGCGAACTCTTTTGCATGGGAAAGCCTGTCAAAGGCTAACTGGCTTAGGGATCGGAGTTGCAAACTGCTCGACCTTAGGTAAGGTTGGGTAGGGAGGTCTTCCCACTTCCTCTTCCCATTCATGAAAGGGTACTAAGAAGAACTGAGGAAAGGAGCAGAGTTGAAGCTTGAGCGGTACTCCTTCTCTTTCAAACTCACTTCTTAAGGTTCGGAGATGCTCGCCCGTCTACCGGGATAGGAGAAAGAGAAGATCTCGACTAGGAGTCAGAGGGAATCTCTAGCGGATCTTTTCTAAGCCAGGAAGATGCCTCTGCTTAAGTTGCAAGTATTGGGTTTTCAAACTGAGATTTGACTTTCTGGGTTTACCAGATCAAAGAATCCCAGCAATCAAGGAAGGGGAAGGAGCCAATAGACTCCCCGGCCTTCACCTGAACCATCTATTCATTCAACAGAAGCAAGGGGCTGAGAACGTAATGGGTTCGGCATCTCATGCGATTGGAAGAGACGAGAAGGACAAGCTTACTACTTTATAGCTTCATGTTCTATTGGAGAGAGATGAGATTCCTTCGGGACAGAACTCCATTCCGAATGCCAATAAGACCACTTCCCAATCCTGAGCATCATTTAACTCAAGAGCCTTGCCGGCCACTCCCACTGCTACTGGATCTTCAATTTATACACTTATGGAGCGCCGAGCCTTTATAACTATTTTCTGTGAGATGGGTGCCTTCACCTATGTAGAACCTTTATCTCGAAAGAGATTAAGTAAGGCAAGTTTCTGACCATTAATTTGTAACAAAGGAGCGTAGTGGCAGGCTCGCATAGCTTAAAGCCTTCAACGTCCTATTATCGGAGAGGGACTTTTTCATTATTATCCTGATTTCCGATTCGGGACCTGCCAATTCCTTTCATCCCTCAGATTCGAATTAGCCCCGCTTGCCAGTTAGCATGGTGTTCTTCAGACGTTGAGAGGAAGGGATACCGCGGACACACCTCAGAGCTAGATTTAGCTTGGACGAATCAATTGCCCCAACCCCATCATCGAATGAGGTTAAGCGCGCCTTTCGGAGACTTTGATAAAGAATGCCTTCCTTCGGCGAACGGCTAGACACTTCTATAGTGGGATCTCTTGAACCTATGAAACTCGTGAAAGTGGGTGAACCCCTTGCCCCTTCTTATTGCTATTTGTGACGTCGAGTGCTTAAGTAAGATCAGCAGTCTGGCAGGTCCTTGGACGCTGGCCCTTAGTAGTCTAGTCTACTCGGACCTCTACTAGGGCTAGAGCTAGCCGGAAAAAGAAGGGGAAAAATAGGCGATTCGAATCCCCCTTCTTCTTCTTCCCACGAAACTGAAACTAAAGAATTCCTTGTAGGGTCAGCTTACCAATCCTATATTTCTCTTCCTGCCCTACAGCTCACCCGTAATTTCCTTTCTTTGAGGACTGACCTGGACACAGGCCTAAAAGTGCGCAACTGTATCCTTCTCTTCTCCGTTTCGTGGCTATTCGCGACGAACCCATGAAAGTGAGAAAAGAAGTGTCGTAGCCTATCCTTCTATTCTCCATTGAGTGGTGAGGACCGTTATCCGTTGTTACTGAACCTGCTTGATTCGTTGTAGACTGCTTTCAAACCCCACTGAACTAAGAAAGAGTCTCGTATCGACCAAGTATTTACTTAGAATAGATCTGTTTTGATAGATCCGTTTTGGCTTTCCTATTCCATAGATCTTCCCTGAAGAACGGAATGGATTGATCTGACCCACAATCTGTCTCTTCAACCTTTGAGTAGACCATAGGCGGGACTCTCTTTCGCCTAGGCAGAGAGGAGGGAATGTAAGACGAGACTGATTCAAGAGTCTTGGACAGAAGGGAGGGGACGGAGACGGAGCTTCCTTCTTGGCCGTCTCATTCATTCAGGAAAGCTTATTTGAGCAGAGAATTTCCTTTTAGTACAATTTCTTTTCTCCTCATTTCTTTCATAGACAGAAAGGTAAGTAAAAACAACCCCGACATTAATAAACCACGAGCAAGTCAGATTGGGATCCCCAATGACAAGCGAACGGGCATTTTCGGGTCCAGAACAAACAAAAGAAGGGAAAGGCGGGTGGTTGAGACAGTGTAGTCCGTTTTCACAAGAGTACGGAGCTTCAAATTTGAGAACTCTGTTTCCTGTGGGAGGGCGAAAGCTAAGGAAGGCTGTTTCCAAGGGCGGCAGGCAGGATAAATAAGGTGTGTAAGGCAGGGCCAAAGAAGGTAGCATGGCTACTAGCGGCGAGACTACATGCTTCAATTTCATAAGTGGGTGAAGGAAGAATACCTGAGCTTCAAGCAAAGAAGGCGGGGACCTCGGGCCTTCGCAAAATCAACGGTCTCACCGGGAACTAGACAAGCACCTAGATGTAAATTCTCAGGCCCTAGCCCGAAATTCTTACTTCATTCATCACAGTTCCAGGCCCGTAGGAATGGCTTTCTCCTTCTCCAATTGTCGGGAGAGGTTTTCCGCTCCGGTCGTCCGGAATTTTTTTGTAAAAAGAAAGTAAAAAACAAGTGAGGAACCCTGGAAATAAAATGTTTGTTCCGATAACGGGAAAGTTTATCCCTCTGATCTTAGTTGCGGCCCCCCGATCAAACTAGAGCGTAAGGGCGCTTTTTTGTTTGCATGAGTCCCGGCTTCTTTCCAACGGGCAGATGACATCTCTTGCCTGGTGAATCAGCATGTTCTAACACGTGTTGTTTGGTGTGAGTATGTATTTCATATTCGTTACAGGCCAATCGGGGCTAAAGAAGGTCCAACAACGTGCGATATGTGGATTTGATTCACCCTTAGTAATGAGAGGATTGGTCCTCTCATACCAGTGAATTGGGTCGCATACATTGGAGCAAGAGAGTACTGGCTCGCCGCTGTGGATGTAGGTGTTCCCATGAAACGAACCGGTGCCACATTCCGCTAGGATACTGGCTGGAGTTGGTCTCACCGTAGTGACGAGAGTTCCAGCTCGATGAATCACCCATTCCCTCTGTATGTCCAAGCGCCATCCACTTGTGAATACAACAACCTGCCCACCGTAATCAAGTAAGAGTTTCAATATTCACTAAGCTTCCTTTCAATTATCCCTATAATAAGGAAGACCCATTAGTGGCTGGTGATGGCCCACGATTCCAATATGGGCATCTGCACATTTTTTCCCGTAATAGCTCGGTTTATGTGCGTCTTAATCATGGCCACTAATCGACCGGTCACACTGGTCAGCGGCATTCATTCAGTTGTCCTGTTCAGATGGATGAGACAGTTCCCACTTGAAGCATGCTTCAAGTCTAGCTTTGAGACATTTACTGCAACCGGAACCTTCATTCCTTATTGTTGCAATTCCATGCTAGCAAGTTAGTTTCATGTCGACTTGCGGAACAATCACATCAATATACACGAAAATCGAAATTGGAACTGGAACTTGATAACGAACCTGGACTAACCCAGATAGAGTCGTGGACAACATGAATTCGTGACATACCGAGATTGATTCATTTCATCGATGGAAATGAGTCAAGTTACCTAACGTGACACACTATATACATCAGCAGAGATCACTACGGATTTGAACTTTAGCACCCCCTCTTGCTTGTTATTGTTAGGGGTAGATGAACAGAGCAGAACGACTTCTCGCTATGTTGTGCCTAGTAGTACCCGAAGCATTGACATTGAAAGAAGTCCCTCAAGCATTTAAAAAAGAACAAAGACAAGGGTTATACCTATTGGAGAATCCTTACTAGTCTCATCGATTACTCAAAATTCCACTCATACACAGGAAAGGAAAGAGATTGATACTTATACTGATATCGAGCTGGAAGAGCACTGGATAGAGACTATAGGGTCTCATCCCTGCTTCAACCAAGAGATAGGGAGACAGCATCGTAGCATGAAATGAGCCAATGCCAAGTGCTCTCTTTGTTTGCCGCTCCTCTTCTTCCAAGGCATTGAATAAATGAAGAGAGTGACCCTAGAAGAGGAGGCAATCTCTGACATTTTACTTATACTTTACTCTCAACTTTGAGAATTTCAACTTATATCAGAGCAGGGAAAGCGGAGATGCTGGTAATTATATACGTAGTAATGAATGCCCGACCTTTCTAGTGGAGCAATCCTATGGTTAGGAACGTGACACATCAATCCTTTGTACCGAAGTAAGGTTGACTGCGGACGATAGTTATACGTCCGCCAGCAGTCAAGATTGAGAAATTGTACAGATTCCATTCGACGATTCATGTCTTCATTGGTAACTAATCACCTTTGGGTAGAAGCATGGTAACAAAAAGAAGAACGTCAGCTTGGGGTCTTCTAACATGAAGATAAAGGACGGCGTAATTGAATCAATAACCGTATTTACTAGAACTGCAATTAAATTAGCTGTGACAGTATAGTTGGGGCGTCTTATATGTTTGCTCTTAATGCCTTGAACAGAGGATCTTATGCTTGCTGGAGAGCGCAACATCCTTACGCGGTAAATCAATAGCATTGGATTGATTTCTTTACGTCTTTCTATTTCAGGGGTTGGTTTGGCCTTTTCCGAGCTATAGCAAAGAGCGATTTAAGCGCGTCATGATACGACCTTGCATTCATCTGTGTTGTTAAGCATTTTTTGGGAAATGTTGGTTGACACTTCATCATAGTTTCTTTACTACTCCACTCCTTCATTTCATTTCATCCTTACTCCATATTCGGATGCAGATTAAGGGGGAAAGACTTTGATTGGGAAAGGGGCCTCCTCTGCCTACGGCCTGTTCGTTACTCACCTGGCTGACTACGGCACTGGGTTTTTTCTTGTATGAGGACTCTTTACGCACTGAGACTTTCCTTGAAAAAAGCGGAGACCTTGCTTCTACTTTTATCGTAGATAGCTAATATGAGTAGGAAATATTTTCAAGAAATGAATGGAATTTTCCAATAGTAATAAGCTAATTGATTTAGTACGTTTAGCTTGGAACTATTAAACTTTACCCGATGACCTAAGAAAAAACCAGTCTTACCTTTGAATTTATTCTCTGATATCTATCTTTTGCCTTAACCACATCAAAGAGGAATTGAACCTCTTCTAGTTTTTTGAAAACTCTAATCCATTTGATGTCCGCCACCCTTCCCCTCCTCCTTCCTCCGTTAGTTTAGCTGCAACGGCCGCAGACGCAGGAAGCAGTTCCTCTATGGCAAATTGGAAACGTCGAAGTAGGCTGTGGCTTATAAATAGGAAGATAAGGCGTTAGCGGACCGACTTGACAGGACCCCCCTTTGCTCTATCTAACTTGGCGTGCGCTCCTTCCGGCCCTGCGAGAACATATTCGGACACGCGCGCTACTCATATCGGTACTAGAAGCCCCCAGAGCAGGCCTGGAAGACTATGAGCCCCACCTTCTGCGCGCGAGCCGAATGACGTAGGTGCACAAGAGTACTTCGCGCCACAACCATCTCCTTTTTATAGGTTCTACGGACCGATGCCTGCTGCTTCATCTGGGAGAAAAGAATCATAGATATGCCGGTCATTAGAAGGAAGAACCGCCATAAAAAGATTCCTCGTGTATCATCTGTAGCAAAACTATGAACGGGAGCTAGCAATCCGGACCGTATTGAAAAGGTTCCTGAGACACAGCATGGAAAAGTAACAATATTAAGAAACGAGGTCCAAGAATGAAGAAGGGGTAGAATTACTGAATGAATACGAGCTGTGGCTAATACCCGAGGCATAAAAGAAGCATTTTCTACGGGATCCCGAAACCACCAGCCACCCCGACCTAATTCATGATAGGCCCACCAACTTCCTGGCAAAATGCCTACGGTTAAAAACCACCGACATGTCAAGATCCAAATTCGAATTGGTTCCTGGTCCTGGTCAGAGACCACTGTGTTCGCGCCGGCGGTCCAACAAAGAGGCGAAGTAGTGGTATCTTTCTTTCCATTACGAACGACACGCTTCGCCTGCTCCCTCCCCGTGTCCACTAGCGCTCCTGTCCAGAGCGAAGAGAGGGCGAAAAAGCGCCGCCGAAGCAGCATAAGCAGGCTTCTATTGCTACGTAACAATAAAGCAGGATAGCATTTTGCGCCCACATGTTTGAATTTGAGGGTAAAGAGCTCGCTTGTTATACGGGATCCGACGCATCCAACAGAGCGAAACAGTGTTCCATTCTTTTCGGCGGCATCCTTCCGCATTGGCGGCGAGTGGAGTGCCACAATCCCATTCATCATTTTTGATCTACATAGCCAAAGACCATAGCACTGGCGACGTCTACGGCATAATTTACTAGTATCTAGAGTAGACATCCTCCTTGC